>JAAOAN010000356.1:20678-221506 GCA_013396205.1 Fusarium mundagurra | reverse complement strand
CTTCAGGGCCATCTCCTCCTCCATCGAACCTCATTCTCCGTCTCCCCCAATCCCCCCACAACAACACTCCTCCTCCCACGGACCCTACCACCCTCTCACCCCTCTCCCCAAGATCCTCCACACATTCTCCTCCTCGCCTCTTCATCCGGCCACTTATCAACACTCGTCCCCCTCCCCGAGACAACATACCGTCGTCTCTTGTCAGTAACAAACCAGCTCCTCCCTGCACTCACACCACACGGCGGATTGAACGCCAAAGCGCATAGATTACCTGATGGTATACGACCTGTAGGCGTCGAAGCAGCTGGTGGAAGAACGATTGTGGACGGTGCTGTTTTGGCGAGGTGGGCGGAGCTTGGTGCTGCGAAGAGGGCGGAGATTGCGGGTAAGGGAGGATATGATGGTGTTGGGGAGTTGAGAGAGGAGCTTGAAGGTGTTTTGGGATGGAGTGGATTGTCGTATTTCTAGATATCTTGGACAAAAGTCATATGTGATTTGTTAATATATAGCTTAAATGTGCATGCATCGTATTACAAGGAGAACTTTCCAAGCGGCGAAAGTTGCTTGTTTACGAGAACTGAATATCACAGTCAATAGTCTCACTGGTGCAGTCACAGATAATAGTGCGTGAATGCCAAAGTGTCTTTTCAAGGAGTGGCAGTACAAACACACAGCTGTATACATAGAGACCCATCGACAAGCCAAAGAAGAGAACAAAGAAAGTGAGTAGTAAACGACTTTTGTTTTCCCAAGTCTGTTTCTTCCATAAATCTGAACAGACCATAACCAAAACATATATCCAATAGCGCCTGTCTCATAATCTTTATCGTCACTACTCGCCCAAGCCTTCTCCCATATATATATAAATCCCAGAAAGAAAAACGCCAGTACCAATCCAAGCTATAATCACAAGAAAACAATATCACAAAGTTGGAGATATTTACTCGACCTCAACCTTCTTGCGTCGCATGCTGCCGAAACGTCGTCGAATGCCATCGCTCAGACGGTGTTTGCCTGTCGAGTTGTTGCGGCGAATGTCAGTGCCGTTGGAGAATTCCGGTGTTGTTCGTGGATTCTCGCTGAAGCTGCGGTTGTGGCTGAAAGGGGGGCGTTTGCTGCCTCGCATGTTTGATGAGAGTTCGTACTCGACGGGTTCACCTCGGCGGAAACGCTTCTGCTCCTTGAGGTCCTTCTCGTAGGTGTAAGAGGGCTCGCCCTTGCCCTTGAGGTCATCGGGGTGGTATTGCTGTTCAGGTCAGCAACTGTTTAATGATCGCATCATAGAAATGTCGCTTACAATGCCATCCCAACGCTTGTATGCGCCACCAACAGCGTCAGGTTCCCTCATGAGATCAGCACCCTCTTCATAATATATGGTGTTGCCGCTAATGTCCCGCTCGCCGCTAGGAATATCAGCAGTGCCTTGGAGCGGCATCTTTCTGAGCAGAGCATCTTGGATATTTTCTCTGGGAGTAGCACGAAGAGCTTCTTGGTTCGAGTCTTCAACAGCAGCGACGGGAGAATACTTCTTGTTGCGGTTGCGGCTTGCTAGAGTGGCGTCATACGGGCCGCCATGATGATACATCCCGCCAATGGTATCCAGAGCATCAATAGTATCTGTCATGGGCAGTTGCTTGCGACGAAGATGGGGGGCGCGATCGGCTGCGCGAGCCTCCTTTCTAAGGATGTCGAGAGGTCGGTGAGACATGTCGCCTGGGTATCGTTGGATCAGTGAGCGTTGGCGCGAAACTCCGCAGTTGCTGGCACTGAAGCTGCGATTGTGTGAAACTTGAGGTCGATTGCGCGGAGGCGGAACTCTAGCACTGGCTGACCGATTGACAGAGGAAGTGAATGGGTCACGACGAGTATCGGGTGGACCTGGGGGGGAATCCGGGGGAGATACAGTGACTGATGGAGCTGAAGATTGACGGCGCGCAGCTGCAGCGTCGGAGAAAGGGTTCGAGGAGTGGAAGCTGTCGCGAGTTGGGCTGGCAGATGTTGGCGGAGTAGGATAGGTGCCTTGGCGATGTCTTTGACTCGAATGGCTTGATCTTTGTCTGTGCTTTCTCTCGGGAGAGCGATCTCTGTTTGAGTTTGAGTTCGAGTTTGAACTTGAGCCTTCAAGAGAAATGTTTCGAAGTTGAGCAGCAAGATTGTGAGATGCTCCGATACCAGTGTCTTGGTTTGGTTCAATATCGTTCAATGGGTCAAGAATGTAAGCCTTGGCCTATGCAATTGAGTCAGAATGTCTGCGATGAAGGAAATGGTAGATAAAAGGTTGAAGTGAATGATTGCGCGAAGATATTGTGACTATGTAAGTGGTCTGCCTTTTAGAACGTCATCAGGCTTGCGTGGACAGCGGGCTGTGATGTACAGCTACGTAGGAATAAAGTTGCGTGGTCGTCTACTTGGCAAACACCAAGAAAAACAGCCAAGCAACGTCAAGATTGGACCCCGATGCGGATCTGCATTGACGCAACAAATACAGCGATAAAGGGTCCTCGCTGGGGCCCTGACGTTGTTCCATCATTGGCAGGCTTGGAATGACGTTGGGGAGAAGCGGACAGAAAGGGATCGGCGCTGACCAAGAAACAGAAAGAGGAAAAGACTGGGGCATGATGGACGTTGACATTGACATCCACGAGCTAGGATGCCTAGCTCAGGTAAGGGTCCAAGAACTTACCCATTGCTTGTCGCTTGAGTCCTTCATTGTGGCGACTGCTCTAGAAGGAAGAGATGGGTTCTGGGGAATTGTTTAGTCCCCTGCGAAAGAGTCGTCGGGTTTGTTGAAGCGGGTCGAGGCGGGACGACAATGGTGATTGAGTGCAAGAAACGATGCGATGGCGCCTGTAAGGAAACCGTATTCGAAAGCGATGATGATTGTACGGTCAATAGTCTAATGCGAATTCGCTGGTTGTTGTCGGGGTCGATTCGATTGTAAATGCGACGTATCAAAGTGATTGACTGGTTGGTTGATTGATTGATTGATTGTGTTTCGGTGTAAGAGACAAAGTTTGGGGGGAAGAGACAAGGGACCGGGACAAACAAGGTGGGAGGACATTCAGCTCATTTATCAACAACAGAAGGCACAGCACGGCATGCACAGCCTAATCCTTTCAAGACAACCCAAAGAGAAAAGAGCCCTTCTTTTTTTCTTAGCTACGCAAGGTACAGGGCAGGTACGGCAGGTACAAGGCAAAGAAAGTGAGGTAGGGTTGTAGATCTCTGAGCGGTCTCGGTCCCCTCCATCCAATCCATCATGCGCCCATTCAGAGAGAGTCTCATGGGGCACCGTAGCGCATCATTTAGCGGGGAGGAGCACTTCCCGTCTCCCCTCGTGATCCAAATAGCACCTTGGACATTGACTTGCCCACGCCATTCAGACTTCAGCCGCTCCATCCGCTTTCTGGCTCCAACGCTATTGACGCCTCTTCAGACGGATCAGGGACTTTCCAGGTAGAACCGTTCATCTTCTGTTTCCATCTTGGGCAATACATAGTACGGAGTAGAGGCTAGAAATCATGGAGGGGACCCCAGACCAGTCACACTCAATCCGGTCCCGCACGTCAATGTCATTGTCAAATGTCAATCACTGTCTCTCTCATCACACAAGGCTCGGTCGATCGGCCTTGCTCAACTCTACTCTCCCAATCGCGGCACACTCGGAAGTAATGGTTTGAGAGCGACGTCAGCTACACGAGGTTTTGATGCCTCAACGCGCGTCCCGTCAAGAAACCTAAGATAGAACTAAAAGGCTTAGCAGTGGAGATAGCATGAAGAAGACGAAATGATGGAATGCCAGTTGTCGAACGAACAGGGCAGCCAAGGGAACCTCGCCATTTGATCAGTCACCTGATGCATCAAAGCCCATCTCGGTCACTGCGTGCAAAACCTTGTCTAAAAAGGGTCTTCGCCTAACGAGCTCGCTACTGCTTGTAGGGACTTTTTAGCCCTGGCAGGTGATTAATGGTCTCCTCTCCAATGGAATGGCTTCCCGTTGGTGTTTCAAAGGCTAAAAAAGTAACGGATGACAGCTGGCGGACGGACCCCAATTCAACGCTGAGGCCACCTCGATCAGGCCGGCGGGGAAGACGAGTCCAGTCCGACAATGGGAGATATCACAGACCGCTACCTTTTTGCAGCATTGCATTGATCAGTTCAATGCCGGCATCTATAATTGAATACAGGCTAATCCAACAGTAGCAAGTGTCGAAGCTTTGACATTCTTATCGTAGAGTTTATATGGACAATTAATTCATCAATACTTTTGAGTTCAACGCTGGCACCAATTCTACACCAGCAGAGTTGCATCTGCTCTACACCCTCAGCTTCATATTTTTAGCCTCAAGGTTTGTACCTTTTTCAATGGCACCTTACTAAGTACCTAGATCGTCCGATGTCTGGATATCTCGGCCCCAGAACTGACGCATTTTATCTGCCATGACGCCTCATTGCTACCCTACATCGATACGCGGATCAGCAGCAAATGATCTAGATACCTATCCGGCATCCCGGACATCAGATCTTTCCGTTGCATCATTGCCGAAATGACTCAGGCACGGCAGACGATTCAACCTGAAAGTACTCTGTATGTAATACTGTAGATACTGGGTCATCACTGTTGAAACGGGTCTTGAAGTCAATCGTCGTCACCCATTTACCTCGCCCCCACTCACCGGGAATAATTGCTGCGTAAAAAGACCAAACACAATTCAGACAAACCCACGAAAGGCCGATTATCCGCTCTCAATCTGGAGATAAAGAAAAACACCAAAAGATTACGTCTGTATGACGTACATAAACCTCCGACACGGACTATCGGGTTTGAATCAATGGCCCTTGTCGATTATTCCTCCTCAGAGTCCGACGACGAGAGCTTCGACCGTGTCAAACGTCGTAAGGGAGTTGACGGCATCGCGACCCACTCCTCCCGGAGTACAGATGGAGATGCTCGCTCCGTGAGCAAAGATGCGGACGCTTCGTCTATGCCACCGTTGCCAGATACCTTTCATGATCTGTATGCCTCTACTGTTCGGCAGAGTGTCGTCGACGATCCAAGCCTGCATCATGGGAGGAAACGCCAGGTTCCCCATGTAGTTGGTAATTGGCCCAGTCATGTTTACATCGAATGTGAGTTCCTGATGTCATCTCAACTTCAATCCATGCAAAGCTGACTTGCTTCAGGGCATCCCTCAACAAGACAGCATGGCTTGTTGACGAGCCTCATGGCTGACATCGAGAAGGAAGTGTCAAGTGAGATCAAGCTTCATAACTTCTTGACGAGCGATCTGGGATCATCTCTACCCCTTCACATCAGTCTGTCTCGGCCGCTATCCCTTACCACAGGGAACAAGGATGAGTTCCTGGACAAGATCACAGAAACCCTCGACAACAGTGGCATCGCCCCCTTTGTTGTTCGACCACAAGGGCTCGCGTGGTACAGGTCACCAGATTCTGATCGCACGTTCCTCATTCTTCGTGTCGCCAGTGGTTCCAAGTCGCCTACCAACAGTAAAGATGGAGTCAAACATTTGAACCCAGAGCTCACTTCACTGTTGACAAAGAGTAACACGGTTGCAACACATTATGGACAACCACCGCTGTACCAAGGGAAAGCCAATGAGCCAGTGGGAGATGCGTTTCACATATCCATTGGCTGGACCTTTCACCTACCAGCGGATGAGATGTCACTCAAGACACTGCGATTATTCAGGCAACCCAAGTTTGATGACATTCGGAAATGGGAGATTAACGTTGCTGGCATCAAGGTCAAGATTGGAAATGCCGTGCATCACATTGGACTGCAAGAGACTGGCCGGGGCGGAGGATCTTCGAAGCGACCTTCTTTTCTCAAGTCATGACATAGCTGGTTCCATGGCATCATCGATTGCAGTTTACAAAAGTCATACGTTATTTATATCAAGAGAACCAACAGAAACCGACGTCAGAACAGACGGAGTCGTGTGTACAAAAGGATGCCGGATCGCTCGCCCCGGTGAAACGGGCGGATTGTCTCGGGATGGCTTAGACTCGGTTATCATTCTAGAAGATTGGGGTCATGAAGTTTCGGGTTGCTCCAGGCTACCGAGGATTAATTCGATGCATGGCCCAATCGAGCAAAAGCAAGATGCGAATCGGGTGTCTGCGGATTCTAAGCAAGCGACGCAAAACAAGACCGGATGTCCGGATAAGTTGCAGCACAATGTGACATCGTGCATATTGACATGACGTGACATTCGGCTCTTGAAAAGAGCAAGCAAGGGAGGGTCTTGAGCTGAGAAGAGGATACACCAGCTGAGCCTGATGGAATGTGAGATGAGGCCATTGCTGCAGTATGATATGAGTGCTAGCTTCAATACTGGACAGAAGAGGACGTGAGGGATGAGAATGAAACATATGTCGGAACCACGTGCGGGTGTTTCATGACTTTTCAGCTTGTTAGGGAGAGGGAAAAAATGCCAGTTGAAACTATTTCACTATCATCTTGGCTATCTGCATTAGTGTCTTGTAGACTGCACCATTGGGTTTGAATAGCTTCACAAGATGTATTGACTATCAGAAGCAGCTAACGCACGGCCCCCTTCCAGATGCATTTCATGTGATTGAGGCTTGGGCAACGGCAATAGGAAAAGTCCCGGAAACGCGTGGGCTTTGTGTTATTCCACGGCCCCCAACTTCAACGGTCGTAGCTAACTACATAGGTCCCCTGGATAGCGAATCCTTGTCAGTGAGATTGAGTAATAAACGATGTCGATCATTTTTGAATTGGAGGGGTAGATTTGATGTAAAGAGAGGACGAGGTAAACAAAAGCCATGACTGGTTGTCGATCAAACATCTCCAACTACACTGTTTAAGGGAAGTAACATGAGAGACATTGTGGAGGCTATGCTTGGGCTAGGAGAAACAACATGATTAGACAGAAGCCACTGATTGCCTGAATAGGCATCATGCTTGAGGTTGAGGCCCTATTTTGAGGGTTCGTTATTCGTGAAGGGAAGCCAAGCAAAAAAGGAGGGGGATTTATTTGGTGTTGCTTGGGAGAGGTAAATGGGTAGGTTTGTTTACTTTGTTCAAGCCACACAAAGCCAATGCCACCCCTCCTCTCTTCACCACTGGATGCCACTGAAGCGTACAGTAAGTAACCACCTGCACCCACCAAATCGAATCAAATCAAAGCAAGGTTCCTTCCCGCGTGAACGAAGCCCGTTGGTGCTATCCCATCCATTGCCTTGCCTTCTATTTCAGGTTCACCCTCTCAACACCATCACCAAAATCTTTCCTTATTTTCCTCTCCTCCTCACCCTTTTCTTCTTCCCATCTGCACCTTCTTCCTCTTTCACTTCTACCCGCAAGGATTTACTGATTCTCTTCCATCTCGATTGACTCTTTTTCGTCAAAATAGTCAATTCTGATTTTCTTCACCAGCTCTTTTTTCACGTTCACCAAAACTTTTTCGTGCTTCTGAAGCGCGGCTTCGTTCTGTTTTCCTCCGAGGCTTCCCCCCCCAAACTGGGTTTCTATAAAGAGGACCCTCCCCCCGTCTCCATCCAAGTTTCTACCCCGGAAGATCTTTGACCGCCTCCGAGAAACCCAGCCTCGCGCTGCAAGATTCTACCTTCCCGCCGATCTCGCGTGACAACCATTCTCAAAACATTTCGCAGAGGTCCAGATTCACTCGATCTCGTTCAAGGCACAACAAACACAGCCGGCGCAGCATTCACCTCGCAAAGCATTGGGGAAAATCGCGGATCTCTGTTTTTTGACCCGCACTTCACCAATCGATCGGCCAAAGCTCTTGTGCCCCTCCCCGCACCCTCGAGCTCTCTCTCTCCCCTCATCAACCAACAAAACACAACCGCCAAAATGCCTTTCGACATCGATACCGCTCGCCGAAATAAGACGCCCCGACCTCTGTCAGACTCGGAGCGCGCTCGCGTGGAGGAGTTCATCGACTCGATCCACTACTCTGCACGATACTCGGACAGCGAATATGAATACCGCCATGTTCAGCTCCCCAAAGCCATGCTCAAGGCTATTCCCAAAGACTACCACGATACCTCCAAGGGCACTCTCAAGCTCTTGTGGGAGGAGGAATGGCGAGCTCTTGGCATTACTCAGGTACGACTTCACGCCCTTGCCAACACGTGCCTCCATCGTTGGCGGGGGTGACGAGATTGCAAGCAGTCAGGACTAACAACCGTGAAGAGTCTAGGATGGGAACACTACGAGGTCCACGAGCCTGAACCGCACATCCTCCTGTTCAAGTATGTTGTCATGGCAATCCCAATGTCGGGATCTACCTTCGATGCCTCCCGATGGCTAACGTGAATTTAGGAGACCACTCAACTTCCAACCTCCCCAGTAACCGGCTAGACGCACGACTCAGATTTCCCCCAATGTACCATACATATTTACTGCACAGCACCCTTTCTGTCGGTGCCATACTCAAGCTCAGACGGAGGTTTCCACGTCGGCTCACGATTTTACGGTTTGCACGTTCACGTTGAGATATGAAGAGAGAGAAGCAAAAAGAGACTTATTGGTTCATCAAGTTCGCAACGTCCCCCGTTCATCCAGTCGGTAGCAGGCCCGTGGGCTTGTTATACCTATGCTATGATATGCGATACCCTGTCGAGATGTAAAGGGAGGCGAATTACCAGTCTCCTGGTTCCGAAGTCTGTGTATGACGCATAGACACTGAGTTGCTGTCAAAGCGGCAGGGCAATGGGGGAATTTGCATGACAGAGTTGATGGGCCTACGGATGATGGGAGTCGAGAATTGGATCCGCCATACCCTAACGACCAAAGACGTGTGGGGGACGTTATAATACGGAGTTGGATCTGGGAACGATCCGGAAAACGCGTCGCGCGTGGGTGTTTGGGCTTGGTTGGGCACTTCGACGAGTTGTTTGCTGGTTGTTGTTTCTAAACGTGTTTTATTTGTTGCATGTCTCTGATTTGGGGCTACACCTTTTTTTTTTTTTGGGAGGAGGAGGGGGGAAGAAGAAAGAAGAAGGATGGATTTGCTCAGTGATACCCCTTCTACAAGCGCATGATGGGACAAAAAATGGGCTTTGTGATGGAGGCTGGGTGCAGAAGTACATGGAGGCAGATGATACAGCATCGCATAATAATAGGTGAACAAAATGATCGATTTACAGTACATATCGAGGTCCGTGGGTGATGGCCTCATAGTCGAGTTGTGGCGTTTCGGTCGATGATCCGTGAATCACGGCTAGTTTTCCCAGAGCCATGGATGGATGTAAATGCGCCACAATTGTGAAACAGCGAGTCGGGCAAAAATAAAGGGAGGATGCCATACAAGGGTCTTGGTTGGCGGGCATGTTGAGCGACTCTCGAGTTATGGCTATTAGGGAAATACGATAATGCTTCGTTAGGTGAGCCGATCCAAAAGCCACCGCCCGGCAGATCGTCTGATGTTTTTTGGTCCGAGGGGTGTCCTAAATCCGCTAGGATGCTTTCAAATCAGCTCAGATCGGCAGACATGCAGACATGCTTGGTAATTGGTGGTTTTGGACAGATTTCACTTACACCGTTACACTAAGATGATGCATACAATTGAAGTCTAGGGAGAGGAATTGCGTCTTTGTGATGTTGCGCGACTGTTTCAATTCATACCAATCTAATCTTATTTGATTAGCCGTCTAGGCCGTATATGCAGAGGTTTGTTAAAAATATTTGAGCTCGTAAACTGAATAAGATGTTCTGTTAAAAGAGACAATTCGGTAGAGTTCTAGATCAATTCTACTTCGCCTCACGGAAGTCGGAGCATTTCTGCATGTAGGCTGATTGGTACCTACATCAACAGCCAGCGTGTCATCTTTCTTTCAGTGTGTCTGTCTGTACGTAGCACACGAGCAAGTTATTTATAAATAAATCCTCCGCCTCAAGTCACTTCTCAGCCCATGAATTGATTCACTCTTTGTCTGAGTTTACTCGTAACGTCTGTCGCCTTGTGTCTATTGGATTACAGGTACCGTTCGACTCAATTGCGTTCCATTCCTCTTTAGGAAAAGTGTCCATCGCTGCCCGCCGAAGCCATCAACCCACTTTAGTCTACTTTACCTGCCGCTGGCTTACTTTCATACGTCGCTTCTTCTTTTACATCAAAACGACGGCTTTGAAGACGGGACTTTTTCTTCTTTCTTCTCTTTACATCATATCACTCTTTTACTATCGCCTTTCACTCGTTGGCGATTGTAGAATCAAGGCTTTTTGTCATACTGCATCTTTCGTTACACACAATCTGACACCTACGCATCGGCTCGTCGCTTGAGCTTCTACAGCGACAATGAAGTCTGCTAGCAGACTATTCTATCTTTCTGTGTTTGCCCTCTGGGCTGCACCTGGTTCTTGCGAGAGCTCTAGTGATGAATGCCATGTACGTTTATCGCCACTCACGCCACTGCGCAAGCCATCGTTAACATGTTTTTAGATCTCGCCCAAGTCAATCGTTGGTGATGCCTGCGCTTCGTATGCGACTCTCGATAAACTCAACACCCTGACCAAACCCGCCGTCGACGACCTCACCCACAACACCGACTTCTTCTCGCACTACCGAGTGAACCTCTTTCACAAGAAATGCCCCTTCTGGAACGACGAAAATGGCATGTGCGGAAATATTGGATGCGCGGTTGAGACGCTGGACAACGAGGAGGATATCCCGGAGATCTGGCGTGCGCATGCTCTCGGTAAACTCGAGGGTCCTCGTGCTAAACATCCGGGGAAGAAGGCGCAGCGCCAGCATCCTCAGCGACCTCTTGGGGGTAGTCTTGGAGAGAATGTCGGCGAGAGCTGTGTCTTTGAGTACGATGATGAGTGCGACGAGCGAGATTACTGTGTTCCTGAGGACGAGAGCGCAAGCTCAAAGGGCGATTACGTGAGCTTGGTTCGAAATCCGGAACGATTCACCGGATATGCAGGCGATGGGGCCAAACAGGTCTGGGACGCCATCTACAGAGAGAATTGTTTCCAGAAGAGCTCTTTCCCCAAGTCTGCCGATCTCGGCCAGTCTGGATGGAACCGCGGCCCTGCTGCCCAAGATTTCAAGCAGATCCTCGATGCAGCTGGTCGCCAAGCTCAGCTTGAGGAGCGCCGTCAGGAGAACCCCAATACTCCGTTTGTCGCAAACACTGGCTTCGAGGTTGACGATGAGTGTCTTGAGAAGCGTGTGTTCTACCGTGTCATGTCCGGTATGCACGCCAGTATCAGCACTCATCTCTGCTGGAACTTTCTGAACCAGACTACTGGCGAGTGGAGCCCTAACCTGTCCTGCTACGAACATCGTCTGCATAAATTCCCTGACCGCATTGGAAACGTGTACTTCAACTATGCGCTCATGACCCGCGCTATTGCCAAGGTTGGACCTTATCTCCAGAAGAAGGACTACAAGTTCTGTATGGGAGATGATTCTGAGGATGCTGCCACTCGCGCAAAGGTCCTTGAGGTCACCGAGAAAGCTGCCAGTGTCCCTCAAATATTCGACGAGAGCCTGATGTTTGTCAATGGTGAAGGACCATCTCTAAAGGAGGACTTCCGCAATCGTTTCCGCAACGTCAGTCGTCTCATGGACTGTGTTGGTTGTGACAAGTGCCGTCTCTGGGGCAAGCTCCAAACCGCAGGTTACGGCACCGCTCTCAAGATTCTTTTCGAGCTCGATAACAACAGCGACGACGTTCCTTACCTCTCGCGCACCGAGCTGGTGGCTCTCTTCAACACCTACGCTCGCATCAGCAGCTCCCTCTATAACATTGGACAGTTCCAGCAGATGATGGAGGAGAAGGCCTTTGCGGAGAAGGAGCAGGAGGGTCTTGAGGACCTCAACAAGAACGATAAGCTTAACAAGAGGTTTGAGAAGGAGGCGGAGGAAAACCCACAGATGGACGACGCTGTGAGGGAGTTTATCGAGCTGCGACAGAGGGGTCCCAAGGACGACAGCACGATGGCTCACGTTGCGTTCGAGTTTGCCCAATTCAAGGCTGCTATCAAGATCATTCTCAAGGGATGGATGCGCACGCCCAAGGCACTGTAAGTTTATACCTCTCTCCCGCCAAGCCATGTACGCAAAGTCTAACAGTAACAGGTGGCGTGTTTTTACATCAGAAGTCTCGCGTCTTTACAGAGTTTGGGTCGGTCTTCCTGTCGGTCCTAGATGGTGGTCGATGCGGCTGCCTAACCTTAACGTGCCTCGTGACGAGCTATGAGATGTTACTGTATTAGCGGTTGTTTTCTTGCATATATAAAATCAGATTGCATTTTTAGCGGTTGCTTTGCTCTGGACATTTCGGTTGGCGTTGATGAAGGGTTTAGCTATAAATAGCGAAGAGATTGTATTCTTACATGGGATGTGATGATGTCTTTGTTCTTTGCTTTGGTGACATCCAGTCAACCAAGAGCGCATTCAGCCTTCGCCTATCTCTTGACGACAGCTGTTGAATTGACTTCTAGCCCTTATGACCCATTACTTGGCTGAGATGTTGCCTGTGGCGTTGCTTTTGGTGGAGGGCTGAAGTCTATCGGGCGTTTTATCCCATCGTTGACGACGGCTCACTCCACGAACGGGACTCTTTGAGGCGTCAATGAGACGGGTGATGAATCAACATATCACTTCTCAAATGCCATTATTCCGCCATTGTGCACTGGATGCGAATTCCAGCACCCAGTCTTGCCAGCTACAAAAGCCCAGCCATGACCCATCCTCCAACATCGCTTACACGTCCAGCCACACACTCCCTCACCATGAAGCTCGCCCACGTTCTGCCCATCCTTAGCCTCATCGCACCGATCGCATGCCAACGCAAACCTGAGACCTGGCCGCCCGGCTTACCTGGGAATTACGAGAAACATATAGGTACCAGCAAATACATCAGGCCTCCCCCGGGTTGGAAAGCGCCATCAGAGGAAGAAAAGAAAGCGAGAGAAGAATTCATCGTACCCCATCGAAACATCGTCGAGGCACTTGAAGATTTCATGTTTGAGACGACACGGCCAAAGGCTCAGTATGAGGAACAGCTTAATCTTGGGATGTTGAGCGTGCAGGTGGCTACGGCGAGAGCGGGGGATGGAATTCTTATGCTTGAGGGTCCTTATGTAAGATTAATGATGTCGCTGGTTTGGAGAGGGGTGCTGAGAATTGTATAGTCAAGGGATTCGTGTTTTGATCTACTGAATTATTTTCCCCTGGTGAGAATACTCGCGACTGTTGGAGATGGGTACTAATATGGTGTTAGATTGCTGAAAAATGCTGGAAAGCAATGACGGCTCTTGATGACCCGACGCTCGCATGTTCAACGGCCCTCACCAAACCGGAAAAACAGAGACTGGCAGAAAAGATAAAGGATCTCAGATTAATGTTCACAGTACGTTACACTTCTCTCCTAGCGTCTTCACAGTGTACACTGAACGGGTTTTGGCAGGTGTATGACTACAACTTCAGCCAGAGATGTGAGAATGCAGAAGTTGGGGCTCCAGGCTTACCACTGCCGCTAGTTGAAGATGTACGATGGCATCTTAAGATGACTGCCGAGCGGTATGCGGATATTGATGAGTACTGCAAGTCCAAGGGTTTGAGCTCTTCTATGAGGAGTGGTGAGGGAAGGGAGGCTTCGCTGGCGAGGGCGGGACGGGAGCCGGGAACTGGGAACTGGAAGACGGGGGATTAACTTTGAGGCCCCCAACCGAGGAGCAGGGGTTGTGCGGCTGGGGTGCAAGGGATGATGATGAAGTTACATGTACAGATGGAGAGAAGAGAGATTATCGTTCAAGAATGAGTTGGAATGGCTAATTGACGTCAATTGAATGAGTTTACTGTCAAAGAATAAGAGAAAATAGTCTGTCGAATGTAAATTAATTGTATCTTCATATCTCATCAACGCATATAAGTCAAGCCCAAGCCCAAGACTGCTGCACGTCAATCACACAACATGAATCATAAACAACTCCATCACATCACAACCTGACTCCAACCTCCGAAAAAGCAAATAATCATTAATTTTGTTATTTCAAGGTCCTTTTGCACACAGACTCTCTCTCCACATGTGAAAGCCTGAAACAGCGGTGTTCACCAACACAACCAATAACGTCACATATCCTGTTAATTGGTGTGGTTGCGCCCTACCAGGCTGGCGGTAGAGGAACCCCTTTTACCGACAGGTCGGTTCTGCAGGCTGTACGAGGAAGGTGACAGCATACATGAACTCGGCCCCCAAATCGCTCAGTCTTACGATGGAGAGTGTTTATGTTGAAGTTGCTTAACGTGGTCAATTCCTCCGTCTCACCGCTTCAGATGACTTGAGGGAATTCGGATTAAATACCACATTGTCCAAGATTAGATGATCGTCAGCCAAGAATTGGAGTTTCAAGCCTCCTCCTCATCTACAGTATTCGTCCAGTAGCTGGCGTTGAGGATCCCCCACTGTGAACCAACCTCGCGGGTTCGCTCATCTCCCCGGTCGCGGATGTGCTTCCGGTGCATGGGACGGGTCCCATCCTGTTGGGACCAACTTCGAGTCCGTCCCAGATGGTCGGGTTTGGTTCCCCTCTGTCGGTAACGGGAGGAGCCTTTTTGTGCTTGGCTGTTATTGGAAGGGGCCTTATAACTAGTCAGCTGGCCCCGTGTCCCTTTGCAAAACGGCATTCCTACTTTGTTTGTATCAGTGACCATGCATCATCTCTTGTCCGGTGTTGGCGGCTCTTGTGAGTCAACTGAAAAAGTCAACGGCGTGGCGAGACGGGATAGTAGTATTTCTCTGGAGGAGAGTGCTTATAAGCGGTATGTTGAGAGGCTTGTTTGTCGATGGGGACTGATCGTTGTGAACAGGGACAATCCTGAGCCGTCAAGGAACACCCTCGCTCCTCTTGAGAGTCAAAAGATCGAAGACCGCCATGATCCCAACGCAGGACATGGATGTACCCTTCCTATACCCAGTCCCTCCTCGTCACCGTCCGTCGTGGCACCAATAGATGTCTATCTTCGGTGCGACGAAAGTCAAAGTCTCGAAGCTAGGTTGATAAGGCTCGATGCAATCCTGTCTCAAGGCCGACAGACATTTGAACCCGAGAACATATCTCTGCCACCAGAAGCTTCAAGCTGGGATATCGTCAACACTCCACAAACACTTGAACAAAAGGTGCCAAGCACTCCTGTGCTTCAGCCTACACAGCATCCCAAGGCGACAGACCATCAACCCACAACGACCTACCCAGACGTCGAAATGGGATACAAGATATCCGTCGACTCAAAGACTGTGTCTGACCTCCTTCTGTCGGATGACTTGCAGCCAGCCAGTGACCACACAGAGGAACACAAGGAAACCTTGATCAAGTACGAAAACTCTGCCAAACGATCAAGGTATGTGCCCTATTGTTCCATTAGTATTGAGCTAACACTACCCAGGCGAAAGGACAGGGCTCGCATCCACAAGGGCGTCAAGAAGCGAAACGACAAGAAGAAGGTAGCCAAGAGCAAGAGTGTATGAGTATGAGAAGGAGGAACTTACCTGTAGGCTTGTTTGTGTGTACCTAGACATTAATGGAGGCAGTTTCTGAATGTATTCATTGTTTTCTCAAGCTTCTTCTTCGTCTGTGCGCTGCATCGATGTCGTCAACTAAGGAGTCGCAGTAGGAACATGCTCCTTATCCTTAACAACATCAATAGCGAGAAGAAAAGAAAAGAAGACCAGGAGAAGCTAAACACGTTAGTCACACATCACCAACGCCTCAGTGACACATACCAACATGCAGCATGCCCCCAAAAGGTGAAGCTCAAACCCCCCAACCAACGCCTTCCCACTCATCATGGTCCGTTGATGTCTCCAGGTCCGCACCGCACCGAGAAGTATCGTCCCAATCGAGAAGGAATAGCAAGTCATCGCTAAAGGCTTCCCCGTGACGAAGTATCCAAATGACTGATGCTGACCCTCGTGCTGCAGAGAAAACAGCTGGGCTACCAACGTTCCAACCATTGACATTGCGACTGATGTACGAAGATAACCCAGAAACGTTCTCTCGTTGGCTATAACCCCACGTCAGTACTGTTAACAACCCTCAGCTATATCCCCATCAGTGCATATCAGAAGCCACTGCACGACCCCACGAACCGAACCACACCTGTGTGCATTCACCATCTCTCAAACCCACATCACAAGACCCCTTTCCTCATGCCCGTCAAAGATCTTCCTCCAATCTTCTTCCAGTTCTGTCGGTGCACATACCTAGATGATCCCTCGACGCCGAAAAGTCAACCTCACAGCTCACATACTCGAGCCAGAACCTCCCCAGCCGCGACCTCTTCACCTCCTCGTCTCTCTGCGGCGCAGCGGAGACATCTCCACGCGCGGAGGTGTTGCTGTTTCGGGGCCTTGTATCTGAGCTGTTTGCATCCGATGTCTGAGAAGGGCGATGGGATGGGGGACGGTTAGATAGGTCTTGCAGGGAGTACGATGAGTTTGACCTTGAGCGAAGCATGCTGTGATATGCGCGGATATAGAGTGATCAGTCTTTATTATGAGATTTCGGTTCTTTGATGTTGTGAACTTGGTTTAGTTTAGTTTGCGAGTGTCAATTGTTGTTCAACACGTGCGGATGTCGGCGCGTGTAAGCGGATGCTTCCGATAGCCTTGGGCGCCGAGCCGGCCCCTCTTAGCCGGAGGACTCACGGAGCATGGGGGATCCATTAGATGAGCCGGAATATCTGAAACACTACTCAATTGGGACGTAAACATGAGAGTAAACATTATAAGTGAAACATTTAATGTCACTAATAGACAATTCATTGATATGTAGGTAATTGTTGTCGACAGTAGAAGCTAGTTCACCTTCGTATAGCACGTTAGCATTCCAACACCTTCGACGTCAACAAACAAACTACGCCCTAACAATACACTCAATGATCTGCTTCCACCTGCATCGGCACTCAACCGGCTCTCGTACCAAAATACCCCATTCAGCAACCCGGAATTTATCTCCTAAACCCCATCATCAACAGCATCCTCTTTTAAGCCAAGGCCCGATATCCTCCTCAAGTGCCGAAACTTCCACATGCGGCAACTGCAACGAAAAAGACACATTTTTCTTCCATGGCCAACCTAGCATTATACGTAAAAGTCATGGTTTCTTTTCTTTAAATACGGACTTTGCTGGCTTTCCGAGTTCCCCGGCGGTGCGCTCCGACCGACGTTGGGAATAACGGCCCGAAGACCCGTATTTCCCGATTCGTCCACTGGTGCTAAGTCCCAGGCTGTCGGGTTCGCTTCAAGCCCATCATCATCATACATGAAAATCGTAAGGAGAAGAACGTCCCTCTCAGCTGAGATTATAAAGATAAGACGATTCACGACATCATGTCACTTTGCATACAACATGTGAACTATCATCACTTCTAATCTATTATTCATCGCACCACGTGTTTCTCTCTTTCTTATCTCTCCCCCCGGAAGCACCGGTGTCGTCTTCCGCTCTCACGGTCCGCATATACCGGCATCCGTTTCTCTCATCTCTGAAACAGAAAAACACAAGTTCCCTATTGGGGTTATTTCACCGGCCTGTTCAGCCGGTCCGTCTAAATACAACGAAGGTCAAACCCTGCTGCGGGGCTATCTCTGCTGAGTTACTGCTTATTAGTGAGCGGATGCCTATCTCGACGAATGCACATTGAATCCTTGTTCCCTGCGATCGCGAGCTCAAGTCAACCGATTGTGCTTTCTTTTGCTTATCCCGTTCGCCTCATGTTACTTGGCTGCAGATGACCTTATGTGCCGCTCGCGTACGGTTGCTTGCAGATGGGATGGTATAAGGGAGGCTGCTATCACATTTTAGGTTCCTCGTTTGATACACACTTCTTCTTTTCGTACCTCGGTTCAAACTTGCCTGTGCTGTCTTTGTTCAACTTTGTATATCAGGCGTGAAGCACGGCGTAGCAAAACAAGATCCTACAGGACGGTTTTGACATTTGTGGTAGCACAATGAACGACTCAAACACCCCTTCTACTCCTGATACGGAGTACTCTCCCCCATGTAGTCCCCAGCAAAAGATTCAGCATCTGAGAGATACTCGCTCTGCAGCAAGAGAGAAGCTGGCAAGACTGACGCTGGTGGAAAAGGCATGAGTTGTTGGTTCTTTGAGTGGTCATACACTAACCCTTCTAGGTCTCACTCCTCACAGCCGCAGACTTTTGGAGAACGAAAGCTATTCCTGAGAAGGGTATCCCTTCGATCAAGACAACTGATGGTCCTAATGGCGCTCGCGGCGGCATCTTTGTCGGCGGCACCAAGGTCAGTGATACTCGCCTGACATCATAAGGCACTGAAACTGAGTGTGTAGGCCGCATTGTTCCCGTGTGGTATCTCACTTGCAGCAACATGGAACAAAGATCTTCTCTACCAAGTCGGACAACATCTAGCCCTCGAAGTTCGAGCTCGATCGGCAGAAATGCTTCTCGCGCCAACAGTCTGCATGCACCGCCATCCCCTTGGCGGTCGTAACTTTGAGTCTTTCTCCGAAGACCCCCTTCTCACTGGAAAATTGGCGGCGCAGTACATCAAAGGTCTTCAAGACAGGGGCGTTGCAGCGACCATCAAACGTAAGCACCATCAATGACACAATTTGGTGGGAATGTGCTGACAAAGGCCATAGACTTCGTTGGAAATGAGCAAGAGACCAACAGGCTGACGATAGACTCGCTCATCACTGAGCGTCCTCTTCGGGAGATCTACCTGAAACCGTTTGAGATTGCTGTTCGAGAGGCTAACCCCTGGGCTGTCATGACTTCGTACAATCTCATCAACGGCGTCCACGCTGATCTGAACAAGCACACACTGAAAGACATCCTCCGAGGAGAGTGGGGATACGAGGGGTAAAGCGAATCATCTTATACCATTGAACAACACTGACTTGTCGCAGAACCGTGGTTTCAGACTGGGGAGGCGTCAACTCATCAATCGAATCCGTGGAAGCAGGATGCGATATCGAGTTCCCCTACTCTTCCAAGTGGCGTCTGGACAAGCTCGTCACAGCCGTCAACGAGGGTCGCATTTCGATTGAGGACATCAACCAAGCAGCAGAGAACGTACTTACGCTGGTAGAACGACTCAAGGGAGGTGACATGTCGCCTGAAGCACCTGAGCGGGAAGATGACCGTGAAGAAACGAGGGAACTCATCCGAACCGCTGGCCACGAAGGTCTCACACTTCTCAAGAACGACGGTGGCATCCTCCCTCTGTGCCCCAAATCTACCAAGGTCGCTGTTATTGGACCGAACGCCAATCGACATATTGCAGGCGGTGGTGGAAGTGCAAGTTTGAACCCATACTACAACACCGTTCCGCTTGACAGCATCCGAAAGGTATCCAAGCAGAAAGTCTCGTTCGCCCAAGGTTGCCATATCCACAAGTGGCTCCCCGTTGCATCCGAGTACTGCACGGAACAGTCAGGCAAGCCAGGCGTTCACATCGATTGGTATGCGGGTGACAAGTTCGAGGGTAATCCAGTAGTGAAGCAACGCCGAACAAACACAGATCTGTTCCTCTGGGACTCAGCGCCCTTGAGCGAAGTCGGTCCCGAGTGGTCTGCCGTGGCCAGGACATTCCTCATGCCGCGGACAACAGGAAAACACACCATTAGCTTCATGAGCGTTGGACCCGGAAAGCTCTTCATCAATGATAAGCTGGTTCTCGATCTGTGGGATTGGACCGAAGAGGGCGAGGCCATGTTTGATGGGTCAATCGATTATCTGGTCGATGTTGACATGGAGGCCGACAAAGCTGTTGAGCTGCGCGTGGAGATGACGAATGAACTCCGTCCCATTTCGAAGCAGAAGCAGTTCGGCATCACGCACAAATATGGCGGTTGTCGCATCGGATATAAGGAGCAGGATCAGGTGGATTATATCCAGCAAGCGGTCCAGACGGCTCGCGATGCGGATGTCGCTGTTGTGGTTGTCGGAGTTGATGCCGAGTGGGAGTCGGAAGGGTATGATCGTCAAACAATGGATCTTCCTGCCGATGGGAACCAGGACAGGCTCATCGAAGCTGTTGTCAAAGCCAACCCCAAGACCGTTGTCGTCAACCAATCTGGCAGCCCAGTCCATATGCCATGGGTCGATCGAGTACCTGTAATTCTTCAGGGTTGGTACCAAGGACAAGAAGCGGGCAATGCCCTGGCGGATGTCCTCTTCGGTATTGAGAACCCAAGTGGCAAGCTCCCAGTAAGTGATCCTCGCCCGTCCTCTGTTCCTCGCTGACACCAAACAGAGTACATTCCCCAAGCGCATCGAGCACACCCCAGCATGGCACACCTGGCCCGGCGAGAACCACAAAGTACTATACGGCGAAGGTCTCTACATCGGCTACCGACACTACGACCACGCCAAGATCGAGCCTCTCTTCCCCTTCGGCCACGGTCTCTCCTACACAACCTTTGAGTACGGCCGTCCCGAGATCTCAACAAAGACCCTCACTCCCGATGGCGAGATCAAGATCACCCTCGCCATCTCCAACATCGGAACTCGCGCTGGTGCAGAAATCGTGCAGCTCTACGTGCACGATGAAAAGAGTCGCTTGCCACGACCTGAAAAGGAACTTGTGGCGTTTGAGAAGGTGTTCCTTGAAGCGGAAGAGACGAGGCATATTACCATCAAGTTGGACAAATACGCTGTTGGGTATTATGACGAGACTGTTCCTGGGTGGATTGCGGAGGAGGGCGCGTTCAAGGTGTTGATCGGTGCATCGAGTACGGATATCAGGTAAGTTCCCTCTGCGCAGGTGAGGATGACTGCTAATCGTGTAGACAATCGACGAGGTTCAATGTGAAGGAGTCGTTTACTTGGGTTTTCTAAGAGAATATCGTAGCAGGGCGGTTTGCAAATGATCTGACGTTGGAAGAGAACCAAGATGGTATGAGCTGTTCTCCCAGCCTAGGCGCATCGAGATACCGTGTGCAGAATTTAAGACATCGTCGCGTATTTGTGAAGCTTCTGTCATCCAGCGTGAAATGTCCCTAAACCCGCATCAGATAACTGTCCGGATGTACCCTACCAAGTCACAGCGACAGTTCAAGAGGTTATATTTGCATGTCACATCGAGCATGGGTTCATGAAGTGTTGACTTTCGTTTAAAGACGCCTTGAATCCCTTGACAAGTCCAAGGCCGGGTCGTGTCCCAGTGTTATTCTCATTCTGTTCTTTCATACGTGTTAGGACATGATCCCCAGCGAAATTGCGAAATTGACATACCTCGTGTATCAAAATTACACTGCCAACGTGCTCTGGCCACGCACGTCGGCGATTGCGCATGTATCAAGTCTCTGCGTTTTCTCATCCAGTACCATTGCCCATCCCATGATGTCCGCTCAATCGCGCTCCTCACGATCCTTGCCCTCGGGGCTACGACTCCTACTTCGTCCTCTGTTCCTCCCACCAGCGCCTCGTCCACGCCCAGGCTTACCAGGCGGAGGTCGCACGAACGCAAAGTCCACCGAGATCGTCTGATCAAGCAACTTCTGGTTATGCGCGCCATCAATAGCAGCGCGAGCCTCCTCCAGCGTCGTGTACTCAATAAGCGCGTATCCCTAAGCAGCCCACTGTATCAGCAATCCGTCCCTCTGTGTTTTTCGTGCTTACCTTGACGTAACCGCTTCTTCGGTCGAGGTTCAGGTGCATGTTCTTAATCTCGCCGTACTCTCCGAAAAGATCTTGTAGGGCCTCCTCGTCTGCTTCTTCGTGGACGTTTGTTACGACGATGATCCAGCCTTCGATGGAGCGGACGGCTGTGGCTTTTGTGTGTGTTTGCATGTCGGACTCGTTTCGCGCGGGGGGAGGGGGAGAGCCCGCCTCGACGTCGACGTCAACGTCCATTTCCACGTCGGCCATTTTGTCGGAAGGTGGTTTGAGGAAGAGAAATTCGGTATATAGCGAGAAAAGTGCTGTTGTTTGTTTGAGCAACGGGAGCTACCTACGAGAATGCAGAGTTCAGGTGGAATTGATATCACGTGATGCGAGCAATGAAACCGAAAGCTTCCATGTTCGAATCATCAATTAAACTATTGGAGGTCATGGTCTCGAACTTGTCAGTAACTTTTGACATGAGAAATGCTAAATTGGAGGTGTTTTACGTAAACCGTGGTGTTTGGCAATCCGTCAAATTTGGCATTCTGGATCCTCAGGCACGAACAAGTCGAAGATGTCATCCATCAGCATGAGTCACTCGCCGAGAACTCCAAAGAATTCGCAGCGTCTACGATGCCTCCCGGGCTCGCCTGCTAGGTCCAGTCGCCCATTCACCAGAATGCCCACATTCACAGTTGCAGCAGAAATGCCTTGCGCGAACAAATGTTTGTTGTATTGTGACAACTGACACCGGACGCCGAGTAGAGTCGTAGTGCTTCTTCGCCATTTCCTTTTTTATTCTTTTTCGTAAGGGGGCTCAGCCTATCTTGCGACCCTGACCCAATCCATCACATCATCCCATTACTGAGTGAAGCCAACCATTGCTGTGTTGAACCGTGTCCGAAAGCCAACATTTCCCGATACCGCAAATTCCTGTCGATTTGAGACGAGTCGTTTATGAGCCGGGGTTGGGGTTCATCTGCATCCGAATCGTCAGCGCCTGTCATCTTCCTTCGTCTGTCATGCTCGAGTCTGCTCACCTTTCTCTTGCCACCAGTGAGGGTAACGTTGACAAAACGACGGGTGTACTTGAGGCGCTTGAGAGCACGACCCTTAGGGGTCTTGGTCTTCTCCTGCTTCTCAACCTGTTATATCGCGATGGTTAGTGATCGAGTTTCGTTGGTTTTTTCGATGTCGGGGAGCCGTCGTCGTACCTTAGGAGTCTGAGACTTGACCTTGCCTGCGAGAATATTAGCGACTACGAAAGAGAGAAATGTCGTAAGGGCGGGCGCAACGTACCGGCACGGGCAAGAGATCCGTGAACTTTACCCATGATGAATGATGTGCTTGGTGGTGATGTGGATGGTAGAGTCGAACGGCTGGCTGAAAGCGCGGTAAGATTTTTGGGTCAATTTGGCAAGTGTGTGGGCGGGAAGGAGCTACCCTCACGTGAGCGGGGATAAGATGCCCTCGGAATAACTGGGTCCGAGTGGCGGATCAAGACTGCTTATGTAATACATCTGGAGGGAATCGTCTGTAGGGGAGACAGGCGTACAATAGCCATGCAAGATCTTGCCTGAAATTTTAGTGTTTGATTCTGAGGACTTTCAATTGATCTCAGCGATTACCTTGTGGTGACTTTTCGTCAAATCAGTGTCTGTTGCGGTTTGGAGGATATTGTGTGACGTCATTGAGTCGTGAAGCTGGCGGGTTCCATTGAGTTCGAACAGCTCTTAACGACATGGTGAAAAATGCCGATTGCATTGTATTGCCAGGCTCCCTCTCACAATTCTGAATACTATTGTTTCATCGACTATCACAGCAGTTATGGATTGGTGTAAAGGTTACATCGGGTTATTCGGGCACGCAGGTACAAGATGTTGTGTGGCTCGGCATCGTGTTAGTGGCCATTCTGCTGGTCAATGAACAGCTTGGGCGTAATAAGGGCTTACATCTGCTTCTTGGCTGCAGTATTGAGGTTCGAGTCGTCTTGAACAATGATCGAGCTATATGGTCTCTGGTTTAGTGAACTTGCAACCATGACAGACAAGACATCCTGTTTCCATCGCCCAGGAACTAACTTAGAGTTCAGTTACTATTCGATGGAGTTCGTCTTACGCATGCATTATGTCAAGCTACATACTCTTCCGACTTCGAAACTACATGCAACCAAAACAAAGAAAGGCTTGGTATCAGGCTTGAGCTTCTGAAGGACCCCAATGCCCGTGAAAATGGTGTAATAATTGAACATTCTCATCTCTCGACCTCGATGTAGGGTAACCCTCACGTCAAAACCGCTCCACCAGCTCAACCCCACTGTCCTGTCCTCCATCACCAAAGCATATGCAGACATCTATTAAAATCTCTATCAAGGATATCATTGACTTACATATCTAATTTGGGCGCTTCAACCATGGCCCATCCATAATGTCTTGCATCGCGTTGGCCGTCGACAGAAAGCACAAGAGTGGATGTTTTGCTATATTTACACAAAGCCCCAGATTCTTGCAGGGTCCCAGCCTGGGGATGCGAGAATACGAGAGGGACATGAGGCCATGGCCACTGAGACCTGAACCTAACGGAAATCTTTCCAGAAAGGAACTGAGACCTTGTAAATGTTTTAGATGGATCGTATTTTTCCGAAGACTTTTCGGGGAGTTGATAATCGATGCCGAGCTGTATTGTCTGAGGCTGGCAATTGACTCAATCCATTATGGACATTTGGTGGTTGGAATTGAACTAACAATCTTATGTCGTAGAGAGTTTAGAAGAAGCGGAAGCCATGAGTTAGGATACATTTTCTGAGACTGCGTTGCCTCAATCGTATCAGGTCAAGCTCGTCGTTTGGGCTATATCCGTTCCACCGTCTACCTAGTCTAACCTTCCAGCCCCAGATGCACGGCCCCAACCGTCCCGATCAATTACACAGAAACTCTACGCGATGAGAAACAAGATACTGGTTGGTAGATCACATCATCGCGCAGCTAAAGTCTGTTGGTTAGCCTCTTAGCCTCTACGATACTTTGGCTATGTCTGATAGCGGGGTGGTTGGATCATGTCATGAGCCTTCTGATTGCTTCTTATCATCATTCATTTAATCGTCAGAAGGCTGGGATATTTACGCCATTTGGCTCAAAGGATCAGGGGAACAATTAGAGAAGAACAGGCCTGCCATGTTGTGCTACACTCCATACTGAGTTCATTCGTTATCATCCAGCCTCCATCGCGCATAAGCGACGCTTCAAGTTTACCGGCCAGCCCCTCCTCCCAGCTCGCTCTACCCGCACGCTTTCTTCCGAAAAGCCCAGTCCAAGACTCCAAAAGACCTAAACGAGCTTCCATGCAGAACGGCTAAACCCCAGAACGTCAATCGCCTCAGTCGATGAGTTCGTATCCTTCCATACTGAGACATGGTTTCTATTCGTGTAATCGCCTTACAAGTATGGTTCCATTTGATCGCGCTGCTATTTTTGGTGATCCCTGCTAAGTCTAAAAAAGGATTCGCACACTCCCGCAGGTGCCGAACCAATGGCCCCGCGATTCGGGCCATGACACTTCAGCCACGCACGTCTTTGGTGCCCACCTCGACAGTTCGTATTCTAAACCCGCTGCTTGATTCTTACGAGCATCTTGCAGCTGAGGGCTAGAGTCTAGCTGAGAAGACAAAGAGTGAGGGGAAGAATTGGGAAGAACCAATGGTGATGTCGAGGGACATGCAAACAGAATAACCAGTAGCAATTGAGAATCATGATGGATGCAGACATTGTTGGGTTGTCTTGCAGTGATTTTACCCCAGTCAGGCTCTCAATGGACCATGTCGGATACTCCAGAAATCGATGCCGCCATCCCGCAATGACAATCGCATCACTCACACAAACAGGCCTGATGCACTGTCGCTAGGTTGAGATATCATGATCCTTGGCCCAGACCGTCCCGCTACTCAGCTGGTTTGGGATTGGCCATCTGCAGCTAGTCAAAACTACTGTAAGCCCAGAAAAAGAACTGCCAACCTGCAGCAGCTTGGATATCGGCATCTTTTTTGCTTGCTTGATTCTAAGCTTGTTAGGATTGATTGATTGCCTGACACTGCTGGGCCGGGCCTACAAACCTCTGGGCGGAATTGTCTGGAATTTTCTATTTCCACTGACTCTTTCTTCCAACACTTAATCTCCCTTGCCCGTCTTCACATCTATCCCTGTTTCTCCCCCTTCTAATTTATCTCCTACATATCCATGTGAATGGGTTGCATGTTGTTGAGCCCAACCAACGTTGCATCACTCCCGTACCTGACCTCACCGATAACGCTTCCGCTCTTGTGCCACCATATTACAGACCAATTCCCTCTCACCAATTCCCGCCCTCTTTTATTTCCCGCTTGTACAACAGTAAGAAGAAAAAGAAAAGTCGGGGGGAAGCTCTAGCTCGTCTCGTCTCATCTCGTCTTGAGTCAATCCCACCACATCACGAGATACCCGCATCATTTTGCCCACCGCCTTTGCAACGACCTACTCACGACCGCATCCGTTGTAATTTCTCCCGCATCCGTTGAGATTTCTCAATTTGCTCAGAAGGAAAAGAAGGAGGAGCAAAGAATTGGAATGACAAGATTCCAAGCAATTTACCAATAAAACACCAACCGAGACATCATCACCAGCTTTTGACCTTAGCTTCTTGCTCCGAACGCAGCAATTTCTGGGCGCATTCGGTCAGATTTACACAAACGCAAACACCCGCGAAAACAGAAGCAGAGAAAACTGTTCTGTTCTCAATTTTATTATTATTGCGCTTACCGGCAGCAATCGTCCTCACCCCACCTTGTCCAACCCAACTCACGCGCAATTTCTCCCGACATTTTCTTGTCTCACAGAACCTCGCAGCGCAGCTCCCCCGCCAATTTCATGTCAATGGTTCTCTTGAGCGTGTGAGAAAGACCCCAAATCAAAAAAGCAGAAAGGACTTTCATCATGCTCCTCGCTGCTCAAGCGCCGCCTCAAGGGCGCTCTCGCTCAGATAGCTTGCAG
Source organism: Fusarium mundagurra (assembly GCA_013396205.1). NCBI lineage: Eukaryota > Fungi > Ascomycota > Sordariomycetes > Hypocreales > Nectriaceae > Fusarium > Fusarium mundagurra. The sequence goes on along the minus strand of JAAOAN010000356.1, from coordinate 194,864 downwards.
CAAATGCTTGATCTGGAGAAGAAGCTCAATGTAAGCACAGAAACAGGCGAGATTCTGGAGGGTTTGGCTGACGTACTCGCACAGTTTCAGCGAACACACCAAGGCTCTGTGCCTCCATCTCCGGCATGCACTGATAGCGGTGGCTCAGTACCACCCAGCCCAGGCCACCCTCGACGTTTCGAGCTGGTGCCCAAGGATAAGAAAGGCCCTACACCTGTTCGAAACTACTCCGCTGTGCCCCCTCCTCTGTTCTCAGCTCCTGAGCGCTCAGAATCACCAAACATGATCCCCCGAAAGCCCGTTGGAAAGAACCTTTCTCAATCATCCTCATCAGAGCAGCTCAAAGACGACAAGCCCGCTCACAAGACCGTGGCGTTCATGTTTCCCCCTGATGTGGAAGAGCAGCGCTCTGTGTGTCAATCACCCACTTGGGAAGCATACGAGCGTCAGAAGAAGGAGAAGAAAGAGGAGAAGCGAAAGGAGCTCCAGCGAAAAGAGGAAGAGAAACGAAAGGCGAAGGAGAAGGAGCAAGAACTAGCCATGAACCAAGCCCTCGAAGAAGCTTGGAAGAACGCTCCCAAGCCTCGCGGTCGAAAATTGAGTAAACCTCAACCGCCGCCTCTGTCTCTTCAGACTCAAGGACGCAGCACAACTGAACCGCCTCAAGCAACACAGAAGCGACGATCTCGCTCGTCGAGCTTATTGGGATTCTCGATTGGTAGAAACAACGACGATCCCGAAGAGCCCAGACGCAGTCGTTCCAGCTCGCTTACCTCCCTCTTCCGCAAGTCTTTCGAGATCAAGCGTGCTTCGTTTGATGAGACCAGCCCTACCGGTTTCTTGGGCGGCAAGAAGCTTGAGAAAAAGAAGGACGACTTCCACCAGAAAGTCCTCGAGGACCAAGCCAAGGGCGACAGCAGAGTTCACCCCGCCATGCGAAAGTCGTTCATCGGCCATGGGTCGTTCACACCTTTTAAGGTCGATCCCCAGCAGAAAGAGGAAGACGCCAAACGAAGAGCATACCCGCCTATCTCGATCAACACATCTGGAGCGAGGGGTCAATCGAAACCGGCCAAGTCTCCTAGTCGAAGGGGTTCAGTCAATATTTACCTGTGGAGCGCTCGAGCTCGACGTGGTTCTGTCAGTGATGATTGCGCAGTCGCTGACACGGACGATGAGGGTGATCAGAACACCGCTACCACACCCGACAGCGAGATCCTGTACAACAAAGCCCAAGGTTTGAACAGACGAGGCGGTCTTTACATCAAGAAGGAAGACGGCGAACAAAGCGTCACACCTCGCTCTTCAAACCAGAGCATGAAACAAGCCGCCAAGCCCAAAGACACCGAGAAGCCTCCCCAGCAAGATACCATCACCGTCTCCCGTCCCCCAATAACAAACTCAACACAACCTCAAGGCCAAGCCCGACGCTCATCGGCAGCTTCAGGCCTCTCCATTCCGCCACCACCGCCCCGAAGAAGCTCAAAGCGAGGATCGCTCACACTCCTAACACGACTCAACAACTCCCAACCAGCGTCCGATGAAGTCAAGAGCGCTCCAGTGGAGTCATCAAAGTCCAAGGACAAATTGTTCAGACATAATCCCCCGAGCATCCGTTATGAACAGACTTCGCCGGGCGTGCGACCGAAGCCCATCACTGCTGATTCAGAACCCGCTGTGCCCACGAAATGGAAGCTTAAGGATGCTGCCAAGAGTGCGTTCAGCAGAGGTCATTCAGCGCAGAACTCGGTTTCGTCGACGATGAGTACTTCTTCCAAGACGAGCACTGCATCTTCTGTTGGACCGCCTGTGCCACCAAAGACGGATTTGCCAGTGTCGAAGGGATTGGCTGGTGCTAATGATGCCCCCATTCGCACTCAGCACGTTCACGCTCCGGTGAAGCATCTCACCTCAGGAACTACACACTCACCTATCGGTCGTCGCCCTACTACAAGTTCATCAGAGTCTTCATACTCCGATGGGATCCAAACTGTTTCCCCCATGAGCACACCATACACATCCCCTCCCCAATCCGAAATGGGTCACTCCCCCAGCATCGCAACCATCAAGCCCTCAATGTACGCAACTGCCAGCCCCGTCAGTCCCTACTGGTCCTACACAAACTCCCCCCAAATGGCACCCATCGATCGTTTCGACACCAACCCCTCCGACCCGGAAATCGACCCCATCCAAGAAGCTGCCAACAGAGTAATGGAGGCCTTCTCAAACGCCAACCTTCGCAGTTCAACACCCCGCCGAACACCCGTCTCCTCCGACGAGACAAGCTTCGCCTCAACACCAACATACCCGCCTCTAAAGCACAAGCCCCGAAGCAAAGGACATCTACGCTCTGTTAAGAGCGGCCATAGAGCGACCGTCTCTGACCCAGAAGCTACAATCAAGACGCTCCGTCGGCAATCGAACCTAGAGCATCAGCACCACGGCGAGCCAAGCGCCAAGATGTTTGTCGAGTGCTGCGCTTGTATGCGCTACCACGATATGCCAAGCAGACTCTACGAAGCCATGTCCAACCCCGATGGTGTACTGAGCACTGGCTCAACAGATTTCGCGGGGAGCGTTACCATGACGGTCAAGTGTCCCTGGTGCAAGCATGAGATGAGCACAAAGTGCTGCGCTGGATTCGCAGCCATGGTGTACATCAAGGAGCGATTTCACTAAAGTTTAGTTTCTCGACGAACATTGTTTTCTATTGTGTTTTGTCTATAGACAAATCTTGCACGACGCAATTTTGCTCTTCTCTTATTCGCTACAGAATTAGGTTGGCGTAGATGAGGAAAAAGACACGGTTAGTCTGAATAGTGTACAGGTTGCTTGGGTATAACAAGAACCGAGGGAAATATTGTATTTAGTTTTTGACGAAAATTGTAACGAGTCACGATATGATGAATCAAATAAACTACCTTATCATTCAACAGGGTCAGTCTGGACCCCTTGTTTGACGTCACATCCACTTTTCCCCTCTCCAAAGTCTTGTCTGTTGCAAGCTCTTCTTGGCAACGAGTCTATCGTTAAACTAAAGTTTGTTTAAAAGCGAACACCTTCCCGTCCAAGAATAGGCCGTAAATCACGATATCGAATGGCGGCGAAACGTGGTGGTGTCTGTTCTCAACGCCAAGACTGCAGTGCGATGACGGGCATGAAGTGAGACAATCTTCTAGAAACAACAAAAAAAGCAAGAATAGAGTGAGCATGTGAAATAGAATTGAATAACCTGTTACTGAGGTACAGAGTTTCCTGCAATTGGATGTCGGGAATATCCTGATCCTGCTTTGAGGGTTTGCGCAGCTCTGACGTCAGGATAAGCAGGGATCCGACGATGCCAGGTTTTTTGAAGATGCAGATTCAAGAAATACCAATATCTACGTCAATTCAAGAGGGGGAATCATCATATCACTTATTCTCGTCGTCTTCTTCAACCGTGACTCTTATCTCCATCAACTCACCTTATCACATATCTCTCACCAAAACTTACAACCTCTCATCAACACCACCATCAAAATGGGCGAACCAAAGAAAGGCACAATCAAGTTCCGCAACAAAGAAGGCACCCTCGACGCCTCCGCCCTTCTCTGGCGCGCCCTAACCTCCGAAAAGCCAGAGGTCATGCGCAAATACATCACCAAAGACGCCGTCCTCTGCGAACCAGACCAAAAGGTGTACTCACCCCGCACCGAGCCCTCTCTGGACGAATACATGGAGGATGGCTACGAGCCCTGGACGGCGTACAAGATCCACGACGAGCCTGAGTTTGTCGAGATCGACCTCATGGCCTCGGCGCTCAACTACCGCGTCACTGCGTGGAAGCTCCAGAATGGAGAGATGAAGGCGACGGAGGCTTGGTGTCATAGCGTCTTTCGACAGGGACCTGGAGGGGATTGGATGTGCTGTCTTCATCATATGGCCAAGGTCTAGAGAAGACCTAGAGTGTTTAAAGGTGTTGGGGATTGGCGAATTGGGATCTTGTTTCTAAGCTATGTTAATTAACGACGTTAACGTTATCGCAACCTACCTACATTACTTTGTCAACCAACCGTGCATCACTTAGTCAAGCAAAGTTCACGCCAAGCTTCAGCTTAACAGCGATAACTAATAAACAGAGTTTCTAATTGTCAAGATTAGCTCACTCACCCTTGTCCGATAGGTAATACCAACAACAACCGGGACCGCCTCCCGGATGCATTAAAACTCGACGGTTGCTGAGTTGAGCGCCAAGAGGATCACTCAGGCGGGGGAGGGGCCCTTTATCTCCCCCTCGTGCATCCAAGAGATGTTTCTCTTGTCTGAATATGGTCGCGTGCGTATTATTCTGTATCTCGCTATTGGCGAGTTGAGTCGAGATGGTGGCTGTCGATCAGGCTGAACGAGAAATCCTGCACATTGACACTTTGTCGAGCAAGGATTAACACGAAAATATTCGAACCGTTGGTCTCTTGTTTGGGGTCTGATTGTCTCTCCCTTGGCGGCCTGGGCGTTTTTGCCTCCAGCGATGGTCATCGACTCAAGCAAAGCATGGTGTGCCACAGAACGAGTCTTGTTGCTCTTGGCTTTTCTTGTCATAATGAGCGTTTATTGAGGCCCTGGTTGCAAGCCTGCATATCCCTTCCATCCGGTCGATGGTTCTGTGATCCGAGGTCATCATCGATCGCTTAGTAGGATTCTGACTGTGTGCTTGATTGTGTCTTCGGACGTTTAGTTGCGGGCTGTAAGACTGTGACGTCGTGCCATCGCCAAGTTCAACTCAGTCTCGCCTCTTTGCAATGAACAGATATCACATTCAAGACCCGAGTATCTGCTCACTTTCTTCGGCGTGGACCGGACAGTCGGCTTTGTCTTTGCTTTTTGCCTGCCTGTGTTATAACCGACCACTTGGTCCGCGGATGGCTGTCGTATTACGACGTGTCTCAAGCCAAGGGTCTTGTCAAATGCTTCTTCGCTCTAGGATGGACTTGGCGAGAAGCACGACGCGGGGAGTTAAGTAATAGAATGAACAATGTCAAGCAGGAGTGACATGTCCTCTTGAACTGAAGTTGTCCCAACCTCTCTCTTCCTCCCCAGACCAAACTCTCTGCAACGCCGTCCGCTCCGGGGTCCCATCGGCGGAGGGCACGTGTCCTCCTCTGTCAACCTCTTCGCTACGAGTGGCTCCGCCCAAACCCACTCCCCACTCCGCCGCCCCACGACAAACCCTGCCTCACCCAAACACTGCTCGCCTTGGCAATGAGACGCCTGTGGGGCCGCCGACCGTTCCGCTCCAGTACTGAACAGAACAGAACAGCACTGAACTGAACTGTGCTGTAGGGGGGTGTGTGTCCGTTTTCCCGCTGCCGTTTGTTCTCGTGTTCCCTTTCCTTTTTGCTCTTCCTGCAGCATGCACGTTTTGATCCTCTTGCAGCAAAATATTGTCACAGAGGAATCGTGGATGGTCGCGAGGACGTCTTGTATCGTGACTACACGTGTTGAGAAGCTTTTTGGTGATCAACTTGGCGCCTTGTATTGACTTGGCTTCAGACACCATCTCAAAATTCAAGATGGTGGGTGGACCTTCGTACCCTGTAGCTGTTTCTTAAAATCTGCCTCGGACTCTGTAACTTACCACGATACGCGTAACGAAACAAGATAGTATACGGGAGATAGTATAGATCCGCCTACATGTAGCAGATAACTAGATCTAAATCTCAACCTGCAGCACCAGCGAGATAAAGCACCGAAAAGGCCCGACCTGTATCTTAATTGTATCCGCTCAGTTTTCGTCACCAAACACTATCTGTAACCCCACAAGGATCGTCCATGGAGAATTAAAAAGATAGAAAAAAGAGGCTCGAGAGCGTTGCACATCTTGAGGCCTTCAATTCCAGAGGCCTAGACCGCATCCATTGCGTGAAGGCTTGGCTGCGTCGACATGGCTGAAGCTCTCGTCACTTGAATGGTTCACCCCAGAGTTCTCGCAAGCCATCGCAGAAGCCTGGGGTAATCTGGCGCTTATGCCAGGGCTCTTGAAAAGCCAAGACACAGCTCCTTCGAATTATGGTACGATGGCATATTATCACACGGTGGATTTGAGAACTTTTCGGCCAAGTTCCATATCGCCAAGTTCTTGGGAGTCCCCTGCGGTTTGATAACGATGAAATCTTATTGTTTCATTTCACAGAGACGGTTGCGGTTCTGAATGGCTCGCGAGAAAAGAGGCTCGGCTTACTGATGAGCCGCAATGGTGCTCCGATGTTTTGTTGAGATGATCGCCGAAGCCCGAGCGTACCCATCTGCCGTGTATCAAGGCATTTCGCAAATTCCCCGGCCGATGTTCATGTCCGTGCCTGGAGACCCTGCCAATTCCTGCTCAAAGACCTCCGGCACCGGGTCCCCAGGTTTTTGGTCACGTTGGCCGCCGTTCCCGCGACAAACAAGACTGAGCATCACGATGTTTATGCCGAAGTCCGTTCATGGCTGCCCAAGATGATCCCATTAATAGAATCAAGGGCTTACAACAGCTGCAGTCTGTTGTTCTCCGGCAATAACGGCAACTATACAAGCCGCTCAATGGTTGGTGAGCAAGTTAAAAGGCTGCACGTCCTGGGACCTGCAGCAGAATTACTTTTTCCTTCCGAACGGAGATACACAAGTCCGGGTATATTCTTCCCCATAACGGAACTCAATGGTGCTGCGATTCCTCCAGCAAAGCAACCCCCCCACGCATTGTCTCACGTCCGCAGCGAAGTGTTGCGAGACCGACACATCCGGGTTAAATCCCCCCCTCTCTCAGGAGAAAAGAAAAGAAGACAACAGCTCCGCCAGGCTCCCCCATCTGGAGACCGGGGCGCCTCCGTGGGGAGGTTGACGCCCCGCTGTGTCCGCCCCGAGACAACATCCGGAGGCAACGGATCCAATGGCAGCAGGAGAGTGAGTGAACCCCATTTATTTTTTCTTTCTTCCCGTGGGAGCCTCGCATGGGTTGTGCTACATAGGCGTAAGCGCCCCGTTTCCGTGAGGACAAAGTGTCGTCTAGAGTGGATCGAGAGGAATCCTAATTCCCCGTTCTTGATGCTGCATATGGCGCTTCTCTCGTTCCCGCCTTGGTGTTCACCATAGTCAGGCGTCAGCGTCTCCGCGTCCGGCGTCTCTTTTGGCCTGCGAGAGGCAGTGATCGACGGCTATGTTCTTTACCGTCTATTTTACGGCTGGGTCCATTAGTAAGTAAACGTAAACGGAGACAAGGGAGGCTAGTGTATGTATGCGCGTGAGTCGCAGAGAATTGGCATTGTATCTGTTCGAGAAATTGTATGTAATCGCAATGCAACGCGCAGACTCTAGGACATCTCATTCGTCGCTCGGCGCGCTGTTGGAATGAGGCTAAAAGGAATAGCGCAGAGATTTCTGACGGAGATTGTGCACCAGGATTAGTGGACCTGGGTTCAATAAAAACATGCCGATGATTTAAGCTTATTGTCACGTTGGAGGAGAATCCTGGCTGATCTGGTGGAGGACTCATTACGTACCATGTACTCGCATGCCGGGATGGCTTCTAGAAGCAGTGGAAGCCGGTCACGTGGCGGATACTGGCTTGACAGCTGAGAGATAAGACCAGTGGCAAAAGCCACCGAGATCGTGTTGTTATCGTTAGTGCACTAGCATCACGCATGTTGCGCCCCTGTTTATCTGGAAACGCTAAACATCAAGGTACTTGGGCTAGCTAAGGCGTCCTCCAGACTTTGGGCAAAGATAAGAGTCCGTGACTAACACCATCAAGTTCCTCTGCCAAGGGTGGCAGTGCCTGCACCTCATCCTTGGCGAAGATTTGCGAGGGAGTTTTCTCAAAGGGGATAAGCTAAGCAAAGTTGCGTAACGGGTTGAGCAGCTTGTCTTCTCAGCCAAACATATCTCAAGATCTGATCTCGAACCCCAAGATCTCCATGGTTCCAAGTCACGAGACTGACCAGTAACACAACGGGCAGCTCCAGCAAGTGGATTTACAGCTCCGTGCCGTGCAGTCTCGGACCTCCGTGATGTAAACCCGGGCCGTAACAACACAAGCTGAAAGAACAACAATCAGCTCATACCCGGCCCCGTTTCTTTCCTGTCGCAGGTGAGATGTGAATTCAGTATTGCCTCTCAAATGGAACTTGATTGATGCCTACAGCTACGACATCACCCAACGTGCAGATACAAAAAAACAGGCCAGAAGAACAAAGCAATAAAACGGAGCCCAGGTTGACGGTGATGATTGCCCACGACCCAATGACGTGACGGCTTGGCGAGTAGAAATTATGTATGCCCAGAAAATGCCAATACTGATCCTTCCTCGTCGAGAAGAAAATACCACCGAAGCAGACCACATTACAGAGTTGAATCAATTGGTGTGTGTCATGGGCGAGGGGAAAAAAAAGAGGGGGAGGGGGTAGCTCTAGGTAGGACAGGACACTCGTCTAACGTCGGTTCTAGGGGCCATATGCACTGAAAATGCAGTGAACTGAACTCGGTTACAGCGTGTATCCACCATCGGTGACGGCACTGGAAAGAAATGGGCCCCGTCCCTGAAAGCCTCACGAGAGCCTCACCAGGTGACAAACGAGCAAGGCTTCAAACAAGGCTCTGACACTGCAAACCCCAGACATCACTGACGATATTATCTTGTGATTACCGCTATTTGGGTCCCCTCTTCCAAGGCAATTTCGAATTCGGGTTTATTCTGAACCTAGTATCTTTAGTCAAGGGCGCTGGTATGTATGGTTCTTCTTTTTTTTTTAACCCTTGTCTCCCAAGAATACCAAGCCTCAGGTCGCCCACTCAGGAAGGCCAATTGATGCCGAGCCCGCCACGCCGCGTCACAGGATGCTTGGTAGCCATCTCCAAATGACGTGCCGACGGCGAGAACAGCCTCTTGAACCTACCGTACAGAACGGCCCAACCTCAGCTGTGGGGACGCCCTCCCCCGGGGCGGAGTGGACTCGTTCGGACAAGGCCGGGGGGCGTATACTCTCAACACTACACAACAACAAACCAAGGTTTCGTATCATCGCCAAGACTCCCACAGAATGCCCAATCCCAATGGCTCCCCGCCTTTGGAACAGAGAAACTGCACCGCAGAGAAGGAAAAATTGGGTAATGCCTCTTGGCCATGTGGAGAAAAAGTGAAATCCATCTCTCAACCCAGATAGTGACTTGAGCCAAGACTCTGGCGAGATAAGCATTGACTGCTTGCTCTTCTGTCGTCGACGATGAGACAGACGTCTATAAGACCTTCCCCATCTCCCCGCACGATGCAATTCTCGTTCCTCTCTTCCCTTTCTCCCCAAGGATCTCTTCACTTAGATCTCCAACAAAAAACCCTTTCCGACGCCAGACGAAAGGCTTCCTGCAAATCATCTTACAGGAATCCCCAGACATAGGCTTAAGGGTCTTTTCTGCAACTCATGTATACTTTCTAAGCCCAGCACCGAGTCGAGACATATATATAACAACAACATAAGCACGCTGGCGAACTGCTAGCTTTCGACTTACAACCATGGCTAAGAAGGACGACTCCGTCGACAACCATGTCTCTGGCCAGAGCAACGAGCCCATGAGCCGTCCCGCTCACGCCTTGACGTTCAACCAGGTCGTCGAGGAGCTCAAGACTGATACCCTCAGCGGTCTCACCGAGGCTGAAGCTAAACAACGACATGAGAAGTTTGGCAACAACGATCTCGGCGAAGCTGATGGCGTTCAGCCCCTCAAGATCATCATCGCTCAGGTCGCCAACGCCATGACGCTGGTGAGTTCAAAAACAGCCCAGTCCCCCCTTCTTAGCCCCCACACACTCCAAAATTTATGGTTTAAGCATATCTCGATGGCTGAACTATTTTGTTTCTCGCCTCTTGACTGCATATTACCTGATTAGGCAGCCCCTCGTTTTTGTCCCCCAACCCACCTGCTCACACCCCTGCCCACGCTATGTCGATGATTACTGACGTCTGCCAAGGTGCTTATTCTCGCCATGGCTGTTTCTTTCGGTATCAAGTCGTGGATTGAGGGTGGTGTCGTCGCCTTCATCATTGGTCTCAATGTCACCGTCGGTTTCTTCCAGGAGTACTCTGCCGAGAAGACCATGGACTCTCTGCGGTCCATGTCTTCTCCCACTGCTAGTGTTGTGCGCGATGGAGACTCCAAGGTGGTTCCCTCTGTTGAGGTCGTTCCCGGTGATCTTGTGGAAATCAAGACCGGAGATACGATCCCTGCTGATATTCGGTGAGTAAACCCGTGACTAGCACTTACACTGGGGTCTTTTTACTAATTGGCGTAGACTTATTGAGGCTGTTAACTTTGAGACTGATGAGGCCATGTTGACTGGTGAGTCTCTCCCCGTTCGAAAGAACGAGGATGAGGTCTTTGAGGACAACACCGGACCCGGTGACCGTATCAACGTCGCCTACAGCTCTTCCACCGTCACAAAGGGTCGTGCCAAGGGTATCGTCTTCGCTACCGGCACCAGCACCGAAATCGGTGCTATCGCTGCTGCCCTCCGAAAGAAGGACAGCAAGGTCCGTCCCGTGAAGCGCAAGGCAGATGGTTCCGCCAAGCCTCACCGATATCTCGAAGCCTACACTCTCACCTTCACCGACGCTGTTGGTCGTTTCCTCGGTGTCAACGTCGGCACACCTCTGCAGAAGAAGCTCTCCCGTCTGGCAATCTACCTCTTCGGTACTGCCGTCATCTGTGCCATTATCGTCCTTGCTGCCAACGATTTCGATGCCTCCCAGCAGGTTATTATCTACGCCGTTGCTACTGGTCTGTCCATGATTCCCGCTAGTTTGGTCGTCGTCTTGACTATCACCATGGCTGCTGGTACCAAGCGCATGGTTGAGCGAAACGTTATTGTTCGTAACCTCAAGTCTCTTGAGGCTCTTGGTGCTGTTACAGATATTTGCTCCGACAAGACTGGTACTCTCACCCAAGGTAAGATGGTTGCCCGTGGAGCCTGGACTCCTGGAAAGGGAACCTATCTCATCGAGAACACCACTGAGCCTTTCAACCCTACCATTGGTGACATGCGCTGGTCTCGCAGCCAGCCCCATGAGCTCCCCCTCAAGCAGGGCGGTGATGAATGCGGTTCCGTTTCTCCCATCAGCGAGCTCCTCAACCAGTCCAAGTCCTCTCTCGTCAAGTTCCTCGAAGTTGCTTCTCTCGCCAACCTTGCCACCGTCAACGAGAAGAACGGCGAATGGCACGCCCGCGGTGATCCCACCGAGATCGCCATCCAGGTCCTCGCCTCTCGTTTTGACTGGAACCGTCTCCGTCTTACCAGCCACGACGCCGCCAACCAGTACAGTGAGATCGCCGAGCTTCCCTTCGACTCTGATGTCAAGCGCATGTCCGTCATCATGAAGGATAACCGAACCAGCCAACTCTTTGCTTTCACCAAGGGTGCTGTCGAGCGTGTCATTGGTGCCTGTGCTACATACTGCCCTGAGGATAACGAGGAGCAAGTCCCCATTACCGATGAGTTCCGTGAGCAGATCCTCCGTAACATGGAGTCTTTCGCCGGAATGGGTCTCCGTGTCCTCGCTCTGGCTTCCAAGCCCTACAACGTCGATATGAAGAAGGGTGATGAGATTGACCGCACCACTGTTGAGTGTGATCTCGTCTTCCGTGGTCTTGTTGGTCTTTACGATCCTCCCCGTCCTGAGTCTGCTCCCGCTGTCCGAGAGTGTCACGAGGCTGGTATTTCCGTCCACATGCTTACTGGTGATCACCCCGAGACCGCTAAGGCTATTGCCATTGAGGTCGGTATCCTGCCTACCCGTATGGATCTCGTTGCCGAGGACACCGCTGCTACTATGGTCATGACTGCTACTACTTTCGATGGTCTTACCGATGATGAAGTCGACCAGCTTCCCTTCCTCCCTCTTGTCATTGCCCGATGTGCTCCTCAGACCAAGGTCCGCATGATTGAAGCTCTGCACCGCCGAGACAAGTTCTGCGCTATGGTATGTTCTTACCCTCGTCTCTTTGCTAATGTCTCATGCTAACTTGATAGACTGGTGATGGTGTTAACGACTCTCCCTCCCTCCGCCGTGCCGATGTTGGTATTGCCATGGGTCAAGCCGGTTCCGACGTCGCAAAGGATGCTTCCGATATCGTTCTCAGCGACGACAACTTCGCCTCTATTGTCGCCGCCATCGAGGAAGGTCGCCGTATCTTTGACAACATCCAGAAGTTCATCCTCCACGTGCTCGCTACCAACGTCGCCCAAGCTGTCGTCCTTCTCGTCGGTCTCGTCTTCAAGGATAAGACTGGTCTCTCCGTCTTCCCTATCGCTCCAGTCCAGATCATGTGGATCATCATGATGACTTCTGGTCTTCCCGACATGGGTCTCGGTTTCGAGCGCGCTGTCGCTGGTATTCTTCGCCGACCCCCAATTTCTCTCAAGACTGGTGTCTTCTCCCTTGAGTTCATCATCGACATGTGTGTCTACGGTCTCTGGATCGCTGCTCTCTGCCTCAGTGCCTTCGTCCTCCGTCTGTATGCTTTCGGCAACGGTGAGCTCGGTGAGGACTGTAACGATAACTACAGCGAAAGCTGTGAGACCGTCTTCAAGGCCCGTGCTACCACCTTTGCCTGTCTCACCTGGTTCTCTCTCTTCCTCGCCTGGGAGATGATTGACAAGCGCCGATCTTTCTTCCGCATGCAGCCCGGTTCCAAGCTCTACTTCACCCAGTGGATGCACGATGTCTGGCGCAACCAGTTCCTCTTCTGGGCCATCATGCTCGGCTTCGTCACCCTCTTCCCCATCCAGTACATCCCCGTCATCAGCGACACCGTCTTCAAGCACAAGGGCATCACCTGGGAGTGGGCCATCGTCTTCATCGCCGCCGGTCTCTTCTTTGGTGGCATCGAGGCCTGGAAGTTCGCCAAGCGCGTGTACTTCCGCCATCAAGCCCGAAAGAACCAGGGCCTCGAGTGGAAGGACATGGATCTTGAGCAGCGCACTTTCGGCGAGTATCTCACACCCGACTCTAGCGAAGCCAGCGTGCGTCACGACTCTGAGAAGATTGAAGCACAAGCTGCTGCTCAACGCAACAACGCCGAGAAGAAGGCGTGAACGAATTTTGCCCAGTAAAGGGAAGAATGTTCTTTGCTATAATTCTGCCAATGAAGAGGTAGATAGCCCCAAAACTCAAAACGGTGCAAACAACGGAACGTGGAAGGGTTCAAGAAAAAGGCGGATGAGGAGGAAATGACAGAGCCGTAGATATGAGATATGAGCTCGCTACGGGAGGAAACCCTAAAATGAACCACAGAGGACGCCGTTGGCTGTAATGAGGAGAGGATGAAGAGGATCATGGATGGATATTCCAGGTCTCTTGAGATTATCTATGCATAAGCGGAAATAGTTCTTTAATGAAGTCAAATGTTAAATCATGAATCAATACTTCCAGAATGACTCACTTATCTAATGTTTAAAGTGATTGGGTTCGATGTGATGGATGTTGGTGAAGTGCAACGGAATTCCGTGCTGGATGCTCGGAGATGGTGCAAGGGAAATGAGCCTCAGCCGCTAACAAATGTATCATTAATCACGAAACTGTCCATTGGATCAAATTGAACTGAGATGCAATTGGACTGACCGTTAAAATAGTGTTTCAAAGTAACTTCCAACCTGAACCTTCAAATGTGAAATCCTACGCTGGTGCGTTAGCGTGACGCGTGTACGCACTTGGGTGTGGCTCATTTTGCGGTCTGGAGATCAATATCTTCCAGCTGAATCCCAAAGAACTCAAACCTCTCATCACCAAACTCCTCACATCTAAACATCTCAAAATGTCAAACACAACAGCTCCCAAACCAAAGCGAGACATGAAAGTCCTCTGTCTCGGCCTCCCCCGCACAGGCACAGCTTCCATGGCCGAAGCCCTCACTGTTCTCGGCTACAAAGACGTGTTCCACGGTCTCAAAATTCTCGATGACCAAGAAGCATGGAAAAATCTCGAGCGCGCTACAGACGCGTCATTCCCAAATCTTCCGACATACACCGGAAAGCCCTTCACTCGTGAGCAGTGGGATGAGATCTGGGGAGAAAGTGAAGCCACCACCGATGTAGCGTCTCTCTACGCACCGCGCCTCATTGAGACGTACCCCGAAGCTAAAGTCATACTCGTAATTCGAGATTTCGAGCCTTGGTTCAAGAGTATTGACGAGAGTGTCCTCAAACAACTCTGGAACCCAATCGCCGAATTATCCATCAAATTCGTTGAGCCACTCCTTGGGTCTCGAGCAGGCCCCGCGGTGCGAAAGCAGATGCTAGGACTTTTCCAAGCAGAGACAGTTGAAGAAGCTCGCAAGAACGCAAGAGAAACGTATGACCGGCATCATCGCGTTATTCGAGAGATGGTGCCTAAGGAGCAGCTGTTGGAGTATCGCATGGGACAAGGCTGGGAGCCCATTTGTGAGTTTCTGGGTAAGCCTGTGCCTGAGAAGGAGTTTCCTTGGGTTAATGAGGCAGCGGAACTACGGAGGATTGTGAAGGAGAAGGCTAAGAGTAATCTTGTTGCTGCTGTGATGGTTGTTTTGCCGTGGGCTGGGGCGGTTGCTGCTTTGGGAGCTGGATACTGGATGGTGTATAAGGGGTGATTATCTTATTGATATGATAGTGTGTAAGCGATGTCGTTCAACTGGGGTCTCTGATTAGTTGCCTTGATGATTGCGCCATTGCATGTGACTGCCATGCAACTAATTCGACCATCCATCTCGATCATGATCCGTACCTGAGCTTACGTGGTACCCTCTCACGCCCGAACAAGCTTCTCACTCTTGAGGAACAATCCTATCTACGTAACCAGCATCTCAAATGCCTCTCATCACCCTCATAAAGGCCGCTCATCTCGGCGCTGCATCCGCGGAAGATTCTAGCCCCACGGATGATATCTTCCGAACCAGGGTTTTTAGCACAACCAAAAAGGCTTGGCTAATGTCACCCGAAGAAGAATCGGGCTGTTATTGACAAACCCCAGGAACAAAAACCAAGGGAATGGAGCGCTAATTTTAGGGTTTGGAATATGCTTATCGCGCTGTGATGGAGCCTCTGCCGATCACTCGACGTCATGACGATTTCGACATGACGCAGCAGCCGAGCTGTCGAATGAGCGTGTTTCATGGCGGCGATTGATTAGAGAAGAATGATGGAAGTGGTGAGGGGATGGGCGTAAGAGGCGAAGATCAGTTGTATATAAGAGACGTGTCTGCGATGGAAGTCTTGACATAGAACCATCGATCTACTTCAAAGCTTTACTTTACTTGACTTACAAGACTACTTTGTTTACACTCAGTACTCGAACAAAATGGCAGAACTTATGAACAAGATCAAGGAGACACTAGTCCCCTCCAACACTGAGAACAGTAACACTGGCTCTCACCAGGAGTCTCACAACACTGGTTCTCTCCGCGAGACATACAACACCAACCCCCATAACACCGAGTCTTTTAACAACACCTTCAACAACGCCAACCAGAATAACCAACGAGAACTTGGTTCCAATCCCCACGTGTCCCCCCTTGATGCAACAAGCAACCAGAACCAGCAGACCGAGGGCGTCCGCACAGGAGACAGGATCAACTCATTGGTAGAGAACGTACCTGGCGTTCCCTCAACCCAGTCAAAGCCTTCGTAAGCCCACTCCTCATACATGCAATATTATTCAAGTCTAACATCATCTTCAGCAACACAGAGTCTTACCAGAATGACATGCACAAGTCTCCCGGCGCTACTCTAGACGCTACGCGTGCTCCTCCCTCTGCTCTTAGAGAGCACCTTGGAGAGCCTACCATTGAGCATGACTATCCTCATGAGAGCACGACTAAGAGACATTCTTCTGTTAGTCATCAGGAGGAGCACTATAACCTCAACTAAATGGATGGTGAAGAAGGAGTGGTTCATGTTGGATACAGGTAACGGATGAGACTGTTGTACGATAGCGTGAGAGTGGTGGTAATAAATCAGTTCAAGATGACGCTTCATGCTCTGGACAGTACATGCGATGTTTTATATAATGATGTTTAATCTTGAGCGACCGTGAGAAGATACAGCTTCGTTGCAAGCCCTCTTTCCAAACGTGTCACCCATTGTGGCAGGTTTTGCGACCGTTGAGTCCCTGACCCTAACTGGGGTCGCGAAAGCAAGACAACGAGACAGAATAGAAGGCACTGTGTCAATTCCTCTCCGGCTACTTATTTCTTGACGTTTTCCCATGCTCGTTCACCAGCGGAGACCGGCTAATCTTGCCCATCGCACATCGCCGAGACTCCCCGCCCCGGGCCGGATCCACCATCCGGACGCTATTCCCAAAGCCGCAGCTCCGCGCCGGCAGCGGAATTCTGATCAAGAAGCTGACGCAGGAACACAGATTATGCCGGACCATGATGCTAAACACCTACCGCGCTAATGAATTGTTTGAAGGTGAGAATGATGGTCAAGTGACTGCTCCAAGTCCCGGATGCAAGCCCGGAAGCCTGCGTTGTCTTTAGCGGGAATGAGCCGGTAGCCAAGCCATATCATGATCTGAGTCGATGATCTGAGAACCACAACCCTTCATGCTTGACTGATCATCCAACAATGCCATGCCAATATCCACTGATCTCTAGCTTCACAGCTATGAAATAGCCTTGGAGCTTTCCCGGTCTAATTCTCACCGACGGATCCCACTCCACCAATTCTACCCCTCTCATTCGCGCGGTTAAATGCTCTGGCTAAAGTGGCATCGTCCTCAGCACCAGAACCTCAAGCGCTCCCGTCATGACAAGCACCCCATATTTAGAGAAATCCTGTCGGGTCTTGTGGTCTCGATATCATGGCTTCTTGATTGGCGAGGGTAAAAACCGTGGGGGTGTAACCATCATGTCAACTCGACGGGTATTTAGCTAGGTGAGTATGTTTGATGGGAGGGACCATGTGATGAGGTTGGGGTATATGAGCCGCTGCCCTCATCAGCAGATTTCGGTCATGATCTGAATTTTTTTAATCGTTGAGATCTGTTGTTCAGGCTATTTTCTGCAATTGCGCTTGGTGATAGTGACGGTGTTGTTTGAACTCCACTGTGATCCATATAAGACAGGACATCCCACTTTGAGCTACGAGTGACGAACCTACTTTATCATCCCACGACACGCGACTCAATTCTCCTCCTCTTCATCTCATCTCTCGTCTCCCAATTCTCATTTTCTCACAATTACTCACCAAATAACAGCAACAATGGCCAGCGTACGTCTTCCCTAGTTCATCACCTCCCTCACATCATACCCCGCCATCATGGCCCCTCATGACGTCTCACTAACATCACCCCCAGAACCTCTCCTTCGTCCTCAACAAGCCCAACGACGTCTCCTTCGAGGAGCGCCCCAAGCCCACGCTCTCGAGCCCCCACGATGTCCTCGTCGCCATCAACTACACCGGCATCTGCGGCTCCGACGTGCACTACTGGGTCCACGGTTCCATCGGCAAGTTCGTCGTCGAGGACCCCATGGTTCTAGGCCACGAGTCCGCCGGCACCATCGTAGAAGTCGGCTCCAAAGTAAAGACCCTCAAGGTCGGCGACCGCGTCGCCCTCGAGCCCGGCTACCCCTGCCGACGATGCCAGAACTGCCTCGCGGGCAAGTATAACCTCTGCCCGGATATGGTGTTTGCCGCTACACCACCCTACCATGGAACTCTGACCGGTTACTGGACCGCGCCGGCGGATTTCTGCTTCAAGCTTCCTGACAATGTTTCGCAGCAGGAGGGTGCGCTGATTGAGCCTCTCGCTGTCGCTGTGCACATCGTTAAGCAGGCCCGTGTCAAGCCCGGTGACTCTGTCGTTGTCATGGGCGCTGGACCCGTTGGTCTTCTCTGCGCCGCTGTCGCAAAGGCCTACGGTGCCTCCAAGATCGTCAGTGTCGATATCGTCCAGAGCAAGCTCGACTTCGCCAAGGACTTTGCCTCCACGCACGTCTACGCTTCTCAGCGCATTGCACCCGAGGAGAACGCCAAGAACATCTGCGAGCTCGCTGACCTCCCCGAAGGTGCTGACGTCGTCATTGACGCCAGCGGTGCTGAGCCTTCAATCCAAGCATCTATCCACGTCCTCAAGAACGGCGGTAGCTACGTGCAGGGCGGCATGGGCAAGGCCGACATTACCTTCCCCATCATGGCATTCTGCATCAAGGAGGCTACAGCCAGCGGCTCGTTCCGCTACGGTGCTGGTGATTACCCTCTTGCCGTTGAGCTTGTGGCTACCGGCAAGGTTGATGTCAAGAAGCTCATCACTGGAGTTGTTGAGTTCAAGCAGGCTGAGGAGGCTTTCAAGAAGGTCAAGGAGGGAGAGGCGATCAAGGTTCTGATCAAGGGACCTAACGAGCAGTAAATGAAAGGGCGATGATGACATGAATGACTATGAATGAGAATAAAAGCGAAAAAGATATCCGGGCATGGGATGGCTTGGATCATATGAAGCGGGGCGGCGGGTGAAGGCGTTTTGTCATGAGCGGACTTGGTATGAGTCCTTTACATTATAGCATCATTCTAAGGCACTTAATAGATGTGATTTGTTTCACTTGAACCCCTGTAGATTGACCACGGCTGCGCGGGTAGCAGGCGGGTGTCTAGGCTGAGATGCAAGGAGAACCACGGCCCTCCTAGCTCAACGGGATGCTTATCGGCGACGTATTTGTCAGAGACTTCCAATTCTATCGTACAAGGCAGCCTTGCCCTCACACATTACTGGCACAAGGACTAGATTATTAATTGAATCTTGCTGAATACGCCCTTCCAGTGGCTCCCCCGTATCCTCTCCAATCTCCCCCATCCTCCAATTCCGCACTCCCCTTGCAATTGTTGTCACATTCCGCCCCTCCACGAATTAGCTCCAACGGCTGAACAAGCACAGCCCATGTGCCATCTCCACTCTCCGCATTCAGCTGTTTTCCCATGATAAGACAAGCCTCACCTGTCTTACATCTCCCAAAAGAGAACAAATCTCACTTTTCATTAAACACTTTACAACTAGCTAGCTTGTCTGACAAGAGACATAAACGCCCTGGTAGAGTGAGAGTCAGAAGCTTGTTGGGAGATCTTATCCATGTGATCGACACCGGCATGGGCTGGTTAGCGAAATCCTTCGTACAGACAGGGGTCTGCACCTCGAACCAGACCTCGCGCAGCATGCTCAACTGGGAAGCAACCTAAACCCTCTGAACCCGAGCCTTGTCACTCTACCAACTTGAGCCTTATCACTCGTTAATAAATCTCATTTCATCTAGCAAACGAGCTAGAAACTCCGTTTTCTAGTGAAACGCCTCAGTGAGTATTTTAAGGAGCAATAGCTTCAAGTGGCTTGTCGCACTGCCTAGACTTGTCAAGTTCAATTTCCACAAGCTACTCCGCCTTGAACGGCATTTATCTATTTTACGTTTCGTGCCTTGTGTTGTGCAGGGGTGTTAGGTAGGGTGGTACCGCTGTCACCCCATTTTCGTTTGTTGTCAATTAAACTAAACACCAACAAGGCTCTGGACATTTGCACTCGTGTAACTGCCAACGATACCCAACTCTCGATAACAATAAATACAAAATAGAAGAACATATTAAAAACTATCATAATAACATGCGTATGATGTCTTGATATTCGGACAATTCTTTGACAGACCGAAAACCATGGTCTGCCCCCTCCACCGCAAGAGAGCCCAACGGCGCCAACAAGGCATCCCGAACAGGCAAGCTGAGGTGCGGCTGAAGTACGCTAACGACGCCATCCGCAAGGGTTCCTCGTCTCTCGAAATCTGCCTTGGCTTCTTGTAAGTGAACGGTCCCTCCCTATAAGGCTATTGTGTTTCCCCCCCGAAAAGGGTGCGCCATAAATCATTCTTCCCAGCGAACACTCGTCTTGGCCCTTACACTAGCACCTCCTATCTCTTGGCTGCTTCTCGTAGCTTGACACTATCACTTATAACGTTTGTTTGTTTGTTAAGCAGATTACTATGGAACAAACTCAGGAAAAGGTTGAGGGCAGCCATGTTCTCCAGACACCGCTTTGGATTGTCATAATTCGTGGCTTTCAGTTCCTCGTTTCTCTTATTATCGTTGGTCTGTGTGGTCGTTTGATTCACGATGCTACCCTCGACGAAGAAGCTCTCTCGCTCGCCATTGTACGTCCTCCTCGCATCGCTTCATCTCAATAACACTAACACATCTAGGCAATCATCGCATGGATCGTCATCGCCTACACCGTCTTCACAGAGAAAATCCCCAGTTTTCAAAACGCATATCACATCATCGCCGTTCTAAGTCTCGATGCGTTAATGATGGTTCTTTGGCTTGCGGCTTGGGCTGCCACTGCTGCGAGACGTGCTAAATACGTCGTTCCTGTTCATGCTTATGGCTGTGTTGACGATGGAAGTCTCACGGATAGTAAGACTTGCAATATCTTTAAGCGTGATGGGGAGAATGTTATTCTCTTCAAGAGTGGTTTGGCTATGCTTGCTGCCGTCGCGGGTCTTGGTGCGCTTGTCTGGTAAGTTGTCTCAGTTCTTGAGTCACGACAATGTTGACTCACGCTTGACTTCAGGATCCTCTTCATCGTCACTTTCGTTTGGACTCTTGTCATGTTCCTCCGTGGTCGCAAGGAAGGTCGCTTCGCTGTCAACCTTGCTGCTTCGCCTTCACCCAACAACAACTACCAAATGGAGACCAAGATCAACGAAGGACAGCCCGTGGTTCAGCCCGTTCAACCTCAGGGCGTCCCTCAACAGCAATACCAGCAACAACCTGTCCCAGCCCAAGTCGTTCCTCAACAGCAGCAGCAGTATCCTCAGGGCACCCCCTCTCCCTACCAGCCTGCCCAAAGCCCATACCAACAACAGGGCGCTTATCCTCCTCCCGCCGCACCCTACTCTCCCCAAGACCAGCAGTACCAAGGCCAGCAGAACTACGGACAGTATCCCCCTCAGCAGTACCAACAACCTCCTCAACCTCAAGGAAGCGAGCTTGATGGTCAGACAAACTATGCTACACCTCCTCCCGCTGCAGTGTCTCCCCCTCCTCAGCATTACGGAAGTGAGCTCGATGGCCAGACGAACTACAACCACCCTCCTCCTGCTTCAATGTCGCCGCCCCCTCAGCCTCAGCCTTATCCTCCCCAAGCGTATCCCCAGCAGTAAATGAAGTAAAGGGAAGGGAATAATGACCGGGCCGCATGACGCGTGGAGTTACGTTCTGATTTGCCAGTATTTTATATATCCAATAACAGCGGTGGCTTTTTGACACTTGTTTAATACCAATAGTCACATTTAGAATACACGATGTAGCGATTGATGACAATTTATTCGCAGTATTATATGTGTATGTTTCTCACTCAAGTGTAGCAGTCTAACGCGAAGGTCTTGTATCAAAAGTGATGGAGCCCTTGATGTTTCGAGGAGCAAATAAAAAAATATGGAACCTTGATCCTAAATTATAAAAATATTTAGGCAATTTAGGATAAGTTTAGGATGCCTTTTGCTGAGTTTATATTGAAACCCTATCTAAATCTTCTTTGCTTCCCGAGCCAGCTTTATCATTTACCACCGTCTTCTATTGGGAATAGCTTTGCTTGACGGCAATTTGTTAAATTCTAATCAATACAGTTTCAAGTGGCTATTCACTCGGAACCAATATAGACACGCTGCACGGCTCTTATACTTTGGCATCCCTTTGCGTGACGACTGATCTCGTGACTAACTTGTATTGTCAAGAACTCACACACTCTCTTCTTCATAAACTTTGTCCAATTCTTCTCAAAAGACCTCATTATGAAACCCAGTCATTCAGTCATTAAGTCGTCTAGTCTGATAGGTAAAGTACTCGAGAGTGTTCAATGTTCGGTCAGGAACAGTCGCCTCAGCTCTTTGTGATGTATTGTCCTGCCTGTAGAGCGACAATAAGCAGGTGCATTGAAGCTTAGAGCCCGTAAATTATTTCTGATTTGAAGGAAGCTGGCATCCTGAAGGTTTCCGTGCCCATCGTTAAGTTTACACTCTCATAGAAGGAGCACCTCCTCCAACCAAACAGCATGGCTCTGAGGAACTGGCTTTCGATTTTGCAAAGCTTCTCTTTACACAAAAGTATAGAAATCAACGAATACTCATAACACACTTTTGGTCCTCACTATAAATATCCTTGCAGCGTCTACTCTACACGCATAGAAACTTGACCTTCCGCGCATCACGACTCTCACCGTGGCACAGCTCTTCAGTTCAAACCTTGTGCCCACGAACAATCATCTCGCTGTTTCAAACCACAATCGAAAATGTCGGACACTCGGAAGTCGGACGCTCAGAAACCAGACGCTCAGAAGTCGGACGCTCAGAAGCCGGGCACTCGAAAGTCCGCTCAGATATCGGGCACTCAGAAGTCGGGCGCTCAGCAGTCGGACACTCAGCAGTCGGACACTCAGCAGTTGGACCACTCATGGTTCAAGCGCCCGGAAGTCTTCGTACCTCAGTGGGTGTTGGGGTACGCCAAAGAGACGATGTACTTATATCGCTGGTCTTGGATTCATCACGAGGTGCGCAAAACATGGCAGGCCACAGAAGACTCTAGCTTCCAGATTCTATCTTTCGAAATCTCAAACGTTGTGAGGAAGAGGGGCGAAGTCCGTAGCTTCCAGATTGGCATCTCTATCCTTGATACCGACCGTCTTGGAGATGCATTGGCGAACCCTCCTGGGGATGATGTCAACCTAGCTGCCAGCGTGGTGGAGTCTCATCATTGGGTCGTCGATGGCGGAGAATACTCTCCCGAATTGGAGAATGAGTTCCGGTTTGGAAGGTTGCGATACGTTCCGAGACATGAGTTCCATGAGCAAATCACGGATATTGTCGAGCACAAGAACTTCTTCCTCATCTCTCATGGGCCAGACGAAAGTCTCCCGTTCTTGGTAAAATGCGGCGTGCATTTCGAAGTTCTCGGAATTATCGACACTGAGAGGGCTGTGCAGCAAGTCCTCGAAGTCCCCGACGATAAAGTGGGAAGCAAGGGCGATTTGATCCAGGAAATTGGAGTCGAATGCAACGATCCTCGTTTGGCTGGAAACGCAGCACATTTCAATCTTCGTATCCTTCTCATGCTTATTTACGGAGACGTGGACCGACATCCTCATCCAGAGGGTGTCCCGAGGAATCAGTGGTCGCTGCTTTTGAAGAGGATTGTGAACTCACCGCCAAAGAAGCGAAAGGTGGCGCGGAGGAAGCGGTCCCCCTCAGATTCTGCAGAACAGATTAAAAACACCTCGATAGCTTCTTGGGTGAAGTCTCTGCAATGAGGGAGTAGCGAGCGAGGGCAGGTACAAGTCGAGTCACAAGCCGGCATTTAAAAGTTTGGCTTAGCGAGAGGCTATTTTAAAAGGCACAACAGAAGACTAGCGTAATAAACTTTACTTCTCAAACACTTGTGAGCCTCTGTTCGGTGCAAGATCGGACAAGGTTAATGTTCCCAAAGCTAATCCTCTGCATCGCTCACGCTTCCACTCTGGGTGCCTGCGGCTGACTTGGATGTCCCATCCACCTTTGCGACAATGACAGCCGAAGTGTAGTAAGCGTCAATACCAGGCTCATTTCCGTACTATAAACTCATGTTAGTGCCTCTGTTATTGGGGTGATATGCTCCGAACTGACCGCGATGAAAGCAACAGCAAGTTCTTTCGAAACCTCCTCCCCAGGCGGGCCATTCAACCAAGTGACGTCTTCTCGAGGATAAAAGTTCCTCCTGTCCGTTTGCCAGTCAGGTCCATACTGAGCATTGACTTCAGCTGGGTCAAGTCTATTGTCATAATCATGCCAGAAATAAACGGCAGGTCTCAGAGGGCGACCAATAGCTAGCTTATTGTCCAAGATGTCCTGCTCTGCCTCAGTGATTTGGGGCTCTGGCTGGTCTGGCTGATACTTTAGCCAGTTTTCTTTCTTCCATTCAATCCTCTCTGGTATCGACTCTTGCTCGTCGTGTCTGTATTCCTCATCGTCTACCAATGCAGCGACTTCGGCTGTACCAAGAATACGTTTGAGGGCTTGGTAGACTACCATGTCGATGCCTTTGAGCATGTGGTGCAGGTTGCTGGTGGATGATTTGGATGTATGAGGATAAGCGTGAGTACAAGAGAATCCGACGAGGCCTAGATTCTGTTATCAGTAAGTGAATATGAAGGCGTCAAGATTTAGATCACCTTCTTTCATGAGATGCTTGTTCTCAAGTAGTTTCTCAAGCGCATTGAAGAAGTGAAGAGACTCTTGGTCCAGAGCCCGAAGATTATCTGACATCGAAGCTGGGCCATAGTTGGTCCAGAATAGATTGTAGGTCAATGTGACACGATGACCTTCGGTGACTTGCAGAACTTCATGCTTGCAGTCAGAAAAGAATGCTGCCCACTGAATGGCCTCTGCGCTTTTCGGCGCCCAGTCAAAAATAATCTCGCGACCGCCGTGCCTAACCGCAAGCTGCCCCCCTAGAATCCCGTAAGCGTCAGTGAATCAGAGTCACAGGCTTGTGCATCATACCTTTGTGCTCAACAGGAAGACTGACGACAAGCGAGCCCATCTGGCGATCAGATCGCGGCGTGTCAACGTGAGGCTTGAACTTGCCAGAAGGCCCCGAATATACCTAGAGAATCAGTATGGGTACCCGAGTTCAATCGTAGAGGCTTACGTTGAGCTTGTAAAGCTCGGCCTTGACACCGAGACCTCTGGCATCAGTGGCACTGGCTTGGGCTAGGACCTGATTGATGGTGTCGATGATGCCGTGTTCGTAAGGGTTGAAGTTGGTGCAGAAGTCTTCGGTGTTCATCTTTCCAGCCTTTCTGTACTCTTCATCGAGAACCTCTTGGCTGCCGATGCCGAAGGTTGCTGGTTGACAATCAGCCAACAAGGTGTTGAAGGCATCTTGAGCGGCAGGGTCCTTGTCAAGGGGTAGCTTGAGAGTGCGACCACGGCCTAGCTTATCCCAACGGATAGTGATAGAGTTACCAGTCGAATTAGTAGAGTCACCATCATCACCAACGCTGCCTCCGATGGCAAAGATGTCTTTGCCCGCACGCTTGTCGAGGGCGGAGGATACATCAGAGAGGAGGCCATCGAGCGAAGACGATTCCTCAATGGGCTGAGAGGTCGTAACGGGGGATCCCATGTTAATTTGAAGACTTGACATAGGCCACGATCAGGTGCGAAAAGCTGATGCGATGGACTTGTGAAGCTGGATGGTGGTAAGGCCTGGGGAGAGGAGGACGGTCTTTATACACCACTTCTCAACTCATACCTTAAAATCCATCAGAATTACTCACAAACAAGAGTTGGAAAACGTATACCATTATTGTTAAAATTCACGGTGATACCTACGCAAAGTCTCGATGTTAGTGTAACAACAATGATGATCTAAGCAAGCCCGGGTTCCTTGAGGTCGCAGCAACCGAGACAGCACCAATAAGCCCGCGATGCTGCCTAAAGATGCCTAGAAAGTTTCCAACACAATTTCCGCAAAATAGAAACTCAATGGCCAAAGTTTATTGAATGCGATTTATTGTGTCACCTGAGGATGTGGGGGCGTTCACGCTGACACTTTGTGCTTCATATTGGAGACATGGCGTCTGGCCAGAGCGATACCGGCATGGCCACTATCAGTGGCGCCGACGGAATTAATGATAATCAACAGAGACGACAGGGTATCACTCAATTATCTAAATGCACAAATGCATCAAGTTGGCGATGCCTTCGATGAAGTCTTATGGATCATGGTGCAATCCATCTTTCGATAAACCCAAATCGGAAGGCGGTCAGGCATTCTGCCACAATTTGCTCATCGGCTCACCTCACAAGATCCCGCAAGCTTCTCGTCCGATATAGCTTCACTCGCCATCGACGACCCACCACAAAGCCCCCGACGACACACCTACCTCTCCCCGAACTCCCTCAGAACCTTTATCTACGATACCTACGACTCCGAGCCTCGCGCGCTCGTCCCATGGCCGCAATGGCCGTCCAGAACCCCCCGGTGCCAGAGGAGAAGCTCGGAGTCCCCTCTCGCAACCCTCTACCTCTCTCCGCATCACAAGAAGCACAAGTCCGAGATATCTTCTACCAAAAAGTCCGAAAAGAATGCGCCGACGAGATCAAAGGCACGTCCCCCACCTCCACCAAGATCCCACTACCAACCTCAACCCCAAACTGCAACTTCAACATCAGGTCATGACCACTAACAACCCCCCCAGCATTCGCCGCATGCGCCCTCGGCCGCACATTCACCGTCTCCTTCGCCTGCCGCCCCGAACACCGCTCCATGAACAGCTGCATGAAGCTCCACGCCACACAATCCGCACACGACGAGGCACGCGAGGAATGGTTCGCCCTACGAATAGAGCGCCAGCGCGAGCGCGAGCGAAAAGCCAGAGTCGCACAGGCCCAGGAGGAGTTTATGCGGGAGTGGTGGGGATTGCCCGAGCACGTGCGGCTGTCGAGACAGAAGGAGATGGAGCAGAGGGGGGAGAGGATACATGGACTTACGGCGAAGGATAGGCCGAGGGGCGAGGGACAATGATAATGAATTGTTGCATCTGTGGCGTTTTGGGGGATATTGAAACATCTACGCTGGGGAGGCTGTAAGAATAAAAGTTGATGTGAGGATAGGACAGTGTACCACTACGATCAGGATCAATGCCGAGATGGCATTCCGAAAGAGTCAGTTCAACTCGATAAGCATATGCAACCGCTGAAGGGCGAGGACCAACGCCGAGAATGTTTAAGAGCATGCATCGATGCTTCTCAATGATACCCAAACAGCCTCATGTCCAAGATCGTCATAGAGACTACTCAACCGAGCCGACAAATTGTGACAATTGCCGCCAGGTGTGCTTATAAAACATTCATCAGCATTTGTTTCTCCCTCAAACACAAACAGAGTCTTCAGTGGTGGAATCGGCAGTTCATGGATGTAACTGTAACAGAGGGTTGCGTGCATCAAGCGGTGAACCTCGATGTTTCAAGGCCACAGACGGTCAAACGGAAATAAGACCTCTATCCTAAGGGATAAAAAGACTTGAGTAAGTTTAGTGCGCCTTTAGACCAGGTTATTCTGGCGATGTCTCTCTCCATATCTTCCGCCCCTCCAAATCACTTCCACTATTCCCAGAATCCATGATCCTTAACATCATCCTTCATAGGCTCAATCCGTCCTCAGCTCATTACCGACTTATACTCCCCGCACAATATCACACAAATCACCCGCGCAGAGACCAGTAAAAACACTCCCCGTCCAACCCAAATCTTTCCGACCCGACCAATGACGCTGCAGTTTCCCCTCTCGGGAGTCGCGCCTCCAGGGCGCTTAGGTCCCTGCTGCAGTGTGACATCCCCGCCAATTGGTCCATCTCAATGATGCTATTTTTAACCGTGTTAGTCCCAAGATGCGAGCGCTTAAAAGTGCGATGGATGGGAGAATATAATATCAACCAACATGGCTTTCCATTCTGGGGAATTCTCATGCTTGTTTGTCCTGTTTATGTGGAAACATCTTACGTGACAATTTTGTTTTGATCATGAAGCGATAGCAGCATAATTGGCATTCTCATCGTCTTGCTAGCCTAGACACTCTCTATTGATACCCCTGCTCTTCTGGGAAGAAAGTATATACTGTTTGATACAGAAACAATGTCGACTCCAACCCCAGGCGGGTTCTCTCTATTCCCGAGTCCCAACTCGTCGAAACCACCGCCTGTATCACGGAACCAAACGCCAAAACCTCGTCGTTCTGAATCTCGTGAGAGGAGAGCTCCGACGCCTAGTGACAGACGAGCACCTACACCCAGTGATCGACGGGCCGTAACACCACAGGCAATGTCTCCAGAACCTAGACCGGCGTCGCCGAGAAATGGACGACAAACTCCTCAGAATAGAGCCCACACACCTATTGAATTCGAACCTGTGCAGAGTGAACCGCCCAAACCTGTAAAGGTTCAGCGACCTAGACCGACGGTTCAAATCCCTGGACGTTCTGATACTGGCCTTGCGCAGGGTAATACCCTTGTTAGAAGTAGTAGTGATCGATCACGAAGTTCAATCGCAAAACCACCTTTGGGGGGTGAAGCTCCTGCGCAGCCTCTACGATCTATCTTCCCGGCTTATAACCCAGAAGTACCACTCGGTCAACAGAACTATGTCCCCACAGAGATCCAACCAACTCAGATGCCCAGAGCTGTCATAAGTCGTCAGACATACCACGAAACACCCGCCGGATCAGCCCCTCGAAACCCTGTTCGGAGTCCAATCATAAGTCCCATGAGCGTCCAATCAGCGCAATCATCATGGCCGCATCGCAATGTCAAGCAACAAGAACCACCGCTGATTCCAACGGTTAGTTCGAATGAACAGCTCAAGAACTACTGGAAAGTCGCAAATGGATGGCAAGCTTCGCCGTCAGAGGGTCGAGTCTACTGCATGAAACTAGCTCAAGAGAAAGATGCTCCTGTGTACAGCCTCTCATCAGCCTCACAGCCATTCTACAATCTCCGTATAGATCCAACATCTGCTTCGGCATATGTCACTCTCACACGACATGATCCCAACAAACCATACAAAGCTCCCAAGCCTGAAGCTAGTTCTTCAGCGAGCAGTATCATCAGCGGTGTTGTCGGGCACAACAGTAATTCCTCTGGTACTAAGGTCACCGATACAAAACACTGGCAAGAAGCTCTCACGACAACCCTCGAAGAAGAATCCCGTCGTCATCCTCCAAACGATGGCCTCGTCGCTCTTCTAATGCCAACGCCCGCTACGAAAATGGCTATCGAGCGTGCTCAAGATCCTCAATCCGTCATGCTAGCAGAGCGCGAATGCGCCCGTCTCGTCTGGGACGAAGACAGTTCCCACCACTTCCTCGTGCACCCATCCCTCGCAACACCATTCTGCGTAACTATCGAGCGCTCACCGTCTTGGTCGCGGGTAGAATATACCCTTGAGCACAATGAATCAGCTCAACATCTCGCCAAGCTCACGCGCGATGGCACAGGCGGCGGGTGGCTCGAGATCGACACTGGCATCGCCGCAAAGATAGAGTCCTACTTCATCGTCGACGTCGCGGTAACAGCTCTTATGCTGGTCGCATCAGCGGATGAAAAGAACACTCCTGCGATGGAAGTCTTTGAACCACCGCCTCCTCTCATCCTCACAGCCAAGCAGGAAAAGCGCCTGAGTAAGATCGGCAAACGCGATGAGCGAAAGAAGCGCCACATGGAGTCGTTCGAGATTGACGTAGAGAGCCAAGATGAGAGTCTGGGTAAAGGCAAACCGCGAGAGAAGGAGGATAAACTACCCTTCCTTATCCGCGTCATCGTCAAGATCGTAAAGGGCCTGTTTGCGTGCTTTATCTGGATATTGACGATAAGCTTCAAATGCGTCGGTTTCGCATTCAAGGGCTGTTACAAGTGTGTAGGATCAAAGTATTAATGAGGACACGGGAAATTTATTTTAATTGGATCGAGCACGGCCAGTTCAATTTTTTTCTATTCATAAACCCATGGTGTTTTGAAGGGTATCTATTAGCTAGCGAGCCGTAACGAACTGAACACGAAATGACAAAGAAGGCCCCAAATGATTATTGGCGATGATTTATCGCTTCCGTGTCCGCACCATGATCTTCTTTCCTTTGCGTGTAGTACCTCCTGACGTCGCTGTCTTGGCCATCTTTGCGCGCTGGATCTCCAATTCACCCTCTGCGTCTGTCAAGGCCTTGAGCTTCTTTCGTGCATTCTCCAATTGGCGACGAAGACGACGGAGGGCCTTTGCGCGCTCGAAATCTTCCTCCTTCTTCTTATCATCGTCGATTGTCTTGTCGGCGTCGTCTTTGTCCTCGAGATCCAGTATTGTCTCCTCGCGCTGTTCTTCGTCGTCCATGAATACAATCTTTCGGGGTTCTTTAGGTCTTGACGGAGCGGTCGCAAAGTCGAATTCGGAGTCGCTGCCCTCGTCTTCATCGTCCTCATCCTCGTCAAGCTTGTCGAAACCTCGTGTGAGAACAACCTGCTCTTCCAGTCTCGCAACCTCTTTCGCAACAACCTGTCGCATCGTCCGAATATATCCGATATCCTGCGTCTTCAAAAGCCGCACGGTCTCAACATCCATCGCCTTGTTTCCTCGATCGCCCTCGACCGTTCCACTCCATCGCTTGCCATCTTGGATTCTGGAGCCCGGTCCCTTTCGGGACATCATACCAAAGTAGAATTCATCCTCGTTTCGCTCGGCCGCTTTTTCTTTGAGGTTCTTGAGCTGCGCCTTCTTCTTGTTGAAGTCCTTGGCTCGAAGCGAGTAATCCTGCAATCGTCAAAAGCTGCTCCAGTGGGGTATTGAAAGGTCTACAAACCTTGTGCTTCTCGAGAAGACCGAGTCTTCGACGTTCTAAGGGCTGCGCACGCTCTCTGTGAGGGCGTCGCGCCACGGCATTTCGCATAGAAGACATTTTGGCTGGTTGTGTTGTGTGTACGACGAGATGCAAAAGAAATCGTCGGCGCTTGTCAGACCTGGAAGAGCGGCAGAATTTGAATTTTTGGCGGTGAGGCAAAGTCAGTAAATGTGGCTTGACAAGAGAAGCAGCACCGCCACAAATGATGTTCAGTTAACCTTAACATCGTCGGAAGCTAGAATCACATTCGGTAAAAGCACCCACCTCAAAAACGTTTGGTCAAATCTTGGCGATGCAATACCAAGCTTTCCCTCATCTAAATCATCCGTAGCATCATGAAATGTTCCTTGGCTGAAAGCTAATCAGGGGGTTTCAGCCCGTCAGCAGCTTTGACTTTTGGCTTTTGACTTTCAGGGCATGCACCCCTGAAAATCACCCTTTTCTCAGTGAGTGATACGAGGAGCAGGCCGTGCATATCCCTTCCTCCACCTGATATGTCATACTGTACTCCGTACTTGGACACTAAAGACGGTAAAAGTGACTGCGCATCTCGCGTCTGCAGATTATGTTTTATTCTTA
Source organism: Fusarium mundagurra (assembly GCA_013396205.1). NCBI lineage: Eukaryota > Fungi > Ascomycota > Sordariomycetes > Hypocreales > Nectriaceae > Fusarium > Fusarium mundagurra. The sequence goes on along the minus strand of JAAOAN010000356.1, from coordinate 163,858 downwards.
GAAGCTGAAGCTTGCGCGTCAGCATGTGGGGGGAACTTGTCTCGAATCCTTGTTCCCGATCCCTTTAGTTGTTATAAGTAAGATCTTAGCTGACCCCAACTGTTCTTTACCTGTTCATCTTTCTTACGGTCGGCATTGAGTAGCAACATTCTCGACGCTCCGTTGTCCCAATGGTGACTTGAATTGACACCGTACCATTCCTTATTATTTCTTTTTTCTGTATTTCTTGAGTGCTCTACTTCATCAAAATGGGCGTAGGTCTGCCATTCACCCCGTCCAGGGCATTATTATCGCTCTTCATCGCATTGCTCGTTTTCTATTGCCTTTTCAGCGAAATATCAGGCCCCAGCATTCAATTCATCCCCAGCAGCTATGACTGGAGCAAACATACCCTCAGGTATCCATTGACCATCAGCAGCATGGCCAAGCCCCCGCGAGGATCTCCAGTCAATTTACCACGTATCCAGCACGACTTTTCCAATCCCGAATTGAGGAAGCGGGAGCTTGAGACTGCGGATCAAAGGCGCAAAGACATCAAGCAAGCATTTAAAAAGACTTGGAGGTCTTATGAGAAGTATGCTTGGGGAAGCGATGAATTGAAGCCTTTGAGTTTGGAGGGTCGTGATACTTTTGGTGGGTGGGCTGCGACCATCTGCGACAATCTCGATACGTTGTGGATCATGGGTATGAAGCGGGAATTTTACAGGGCTGTTGACTTTGTTACTCGCATGGACTGGGACATCCCGACCGCAGATGGATTCAATGTTTTCGAGACGACAATTCGACATCTTGGAGGTTTACTTTCGGCTTATGAGCTCAGTGGAGAGAGCGCCTTGCTGGCCAAGGCAATTGAGCTGGGAGATCTTTTGTACGGTACCTTCGACAATCCGGAGCATATGCCACCGCACACGATTAGATTCGAGACCCTAAAGGAAGGGGCGGGTCATCCAGAACCGCGACAGAGCGCTGCCAGTTTGGGTAGTATGAGCATGGAGTTCACCCGTTTATCGCAACAGACAGGCAACCCGAAGTACTACGACGCCATTGACTACATCACCAAAGCTTTTGAACGAACACAAAACGAGACTGCCATCCCAGGACTCTGGCCTCTCCAGATCAACGCCGAGGACGGCTTCAAGGTTATCGACGACACGTTTGGCATGGGCGCTAACGGCGACTCGCTGTATGAGTATCTCATCAAGGAATACGTCCTCTTACAGGGTCTTGAGCCCAAGTATGGGAAGATGTATCTCGCTGCTGCCGACGCTGGCATCAAGCACCTGATGTTCCGACCGATGCTGCCCGACCAAGATGATGTTCTCATGCTGGGACAAGCATCATTCCCTCCTCGGGTCAAAGAATCGCGATTGAGTACAGGTGTGGAGCATTTGACCTGCTTTGCTGGAGGCATGTATGCCCTTGGTGGCAGAGCTCTTGGTCGGGATGACCACGTTGTGATCGGCGAGAAACTTGCTCGAGGCTGCGCAAAGGCCTACGCGGCATATCCCTCCGGTCTCATGCCAGAAATCGTGCAAGTCGAACGCTGTCCAACCCTCGAGCCCTGCGCCTTCGAACCGAACTACAAGAAAGAGCCTCTCGGTTTCCGTGCACGGGAAGCATCATACCTCCTCCGACCTGAGACCATCGAGTCCATTTTCTACTTGTATCGTATCACCGGTAAAGAGGACCTCCGGGACATCGCGTGGAACATGTGGACTGCGATCCGCGCTGCTACTGAGACGGATGACGCGTTTGCGGCGGTGGAGGATGTTGGGGCTGAAGAGATCAAGCATAAAGATTACATGGAGAGCTTTTGGATGGCGGAGACGTTGAAGTACTTTTATCTGATCTTTGAGGATGAGGAGGTTATTAGCTTAGATGAGTGGGTGTTTAACACGGAGGCTCATCCATTGAGACGCATGGCGAATTAATTGTGAGGGAAGCCAAGGCAGACGGCCACATACTGAACTATTGATCATGGCATAAAAGCCTTATGCTATATAGTCTATTTCCTCAATGGCCCAGTGAATCCCAACCTTGTCGACCCATTAACCTCAGCCTGCTTATTTATAAGGACACCAGACTAAGATTGTCTCAAAACAAGCTCATGTTTGCCTTTCTCAACGATATAGCTTGTATACGTTCATGGCAAACAATAGGAACGGGAGCATGCTACGGTTTCGTGAATTGAGTCGCGTTCGCAATGTGTTTCTCTTTGGCTTGCGAGATTGTGCGCTCGGAGGACCAGACCTTAATGTGTTTCGGTTCTATTAACTACCTTAGGTTAAGTTAATAGCATTACTGATGGTACGCCTTGAGGCTGACTGGCTGACTGACGGTGGTGGCATGTGTCTGTCAGCGACCCCTGCTTGGCAGCTGAAGCAGGCCGAGGAAGTATGGTCTTATACTGTATGGGGGCAAAGTGAAAGATCGATTACTCTTACACGACTTCTTGTACCATAATGGACTGGAAGTTATATCTATGTTGCGAGATAGGACGTAGAGCTTTATATTCTATGTATTGCACCGCTGTCATATTTAGAGTCTCGCTGGTCTTGTCAAGTGTTCAATCGCGATTCAATCACGAATTCGTCCCACATGCAAAAAGATACAGAGGTACAAAAATTACGTCCATCACAGGGGACAGGTTTTCTCGTCCGTCCCAAGGCCAGGTTTTTGCGTCCATCTGGGGGGACAACTTTCGATACGTACTGAGGACTAACCCTTAGCGGTTCAGGTCTTTCTTTCTCTGGGCTGTCAGTGCATTGTCAAAGTGAGAGCTACTGCATCAGCCGCGCCGGTACGCTAACAAAACGCCACCTCGCGACATAGGTGCAGGAGCACCAATTACAGGAGCACCTATTCACAATCAGGAGGGCGATCGAAAGACGGGAGGGTGAGCGAAAGACGGCAGCGCGAAAGACGGGAGAGATAACAAAAGACCTGAGCGCGAACTTCTCCCATTGACTGAGGAGAGCCAATGAGCTCCTCTGCCGAGTCGAAAAGGTTCCTTCCCCTGTCCATAAACTCACACAATGCTGCGCAAGCTTTTTGCTCAACGAAGGAAACATCTGCAGACAACCAATGTAAAATATAAACATATAAATTAGAATCCCGAGCGAGCCTTATGTGCTGCCAACTTTTCCTCGATCATTTCTCATCCCTTTCTCCTCACAACAGTGGCCCCCGCGATTATTGCAATGAGGATGAATGACAGAGCTCTCGTGGAGGTTGATGGGCTTCTTGCCGCTTTCATCTACCTCGACCATACAGAAGCCAGTTTACAGGGGAACCTGACCTGTACCAACTCTATTTGTCATCATGCCACTGCAACACCTGTATACAACACCGAGAATGCACAATCTCTCCCAATTGATGGTGCCATTCGAGCCCCGGATCTAGCTTGGGCCTCTGCAAGAGCTGTCAGAGACGAAATGCAGATGCTTTGGGACACGTTCGTCGAAGTCTCTCGAGACCTAGATGTAGCAGTGATTAATAACTTACGCAGTGTCTATGAGGACGCCAAAGGCCTCATCTACGCGGGAGTGTTTGCGTATCGCAACACCCTGACTAGTCTGAGACCTAATGATTTGGCAAGAATATTTGCATTATGTAGCTTATCCTACGTTGCTCATCGCCTTCTCCATGCCAGAGGAAGGCTGTTGCAGGATGGTTTCCTAACCGGCATTCATGTATGGCGAGACTCTATCGAAGACGAAGACGAACGAAGGGCCTTCAACCAGCTCACCAGTCATCTCTGGTCTAAAGGCCAGAATCGCCGCAGTTCCAAGAATCTGAAATCGGAAGAACCTTCGCACTACTTTACACGTACTCTGCAACACGACGAAAGTACATCTTTCTCTTCTGTCAAGCACTGTGTCAGCCCATTCGTTCAGCAATCGTCGGCCAAATACACACAGCAAGCGCAGCAACACCCTGACCCTCAAGGCACCCCGTGGAACTTCGACTTGCCTTGTGAGTCTGATAGTTTGAGTTTGTTCCTCGCCAATGGCGAGTCGACAAACGATGTTAATGCCTGGGCCCATGGCCTCGAAAGCTTCACAGATATGGCAATCGACACACAACGAATGTTCAACGCCGAGCCTTATACAGAATCTGGGATCTGGTCCGACCTAAGCTCAATTAGCTCGCTCGACTTGTACATGCCGGACATGCTGGGCTTCCGGACGCCTGGAAGTCCAGTTGCTCTGCCTCTCAATCACAGCCGACTTGACACAAATCCTCTCCACGAGCCCGGCGATCGATCCCTCGTGGGAATAACAACGAGCGCCAATTCCTTACAGACAACTTCTGTACATCTGGCCATCCGAGAATTTATCCATGACAACGGCCAATTCTGGTTCCAGCTTGCTGGTCGCGGTTTAGTCTCCAAGGATATCGCATCCTGCCGGTCATGGTGCCAAGAGCGATGGGGCCAGAAGAAACACATACGTACATCATATGTCCAGAAGCTATTGTCTGCCAGACGTACCCAAGACAAGACTTCATCCGGTATAATATCTATCGTCGACACATTTGTGGATTGGGGATTCCTCCAGAGTATCGAAAACATCGAGTTTTACATGGAAGTGCTAGCAGATGTAAGCGACCCTTGTACAGTGAAGGGCAGATGTTAGATTGACCTGGCTGGATATAGCTACTCTTCGACGACAAGACATCCTGTCGAGAGTTCATCGACTGGATTCGAGCTTCTAGCAAGGAGTAAGTCGATGAAGCTGAGCTCATTGAGAAGTCATGTACTAATGATTGTAGAAAACTTCATCAGTGCCCTGACTGTACGTACAGCAGCAAGAGGAAACACAACACCACAAGGCATCGAGCACTCATTCATGCAAATGAATGCAATGGACGATCGCAGAAGAGACGGAGGGCAATTGAATCGTGAGAATGCGGAGACAGAGTTCTCGTGCTGAGGGGGTGATGGATCTAGATCAGTAAACTAGAATGACTGCAGCAAACAGCATTTCAGGAACTCGCGCAGCGACCGTAAATGGTATAATTTGTAGATTAGGCACTAGAGAGGAAAACGGGAGCAATTGGTTTATAAAAGGTAGTGAACAATTAAGCATCTTTTTATTAGCGGTAGCTTTAAACCCGTCAGTCAGCCCTGCGGTCACCAATGTGGAAAGGCCGGTTGTCTGCTAGTGCAGAACATGCACTGACACGGCCCGTGAAACGCCTCATGGTTTGAGCAATCCGGCCTCTCAAGGTCTTGTCGGTTGTGTCGGCACAAGCACAGAAGACCAAGGCGGCTGTCCCAACCAGTTGTTAATGGTTGGCGGAATTGCTTGGAAACAGCAAGTGAACCAAGCCCGATTTGCAGAACAGCAGTGACTTATCGTTGTGGTGGTATTCTGGTAGGCTTGAACCAATCTTCCCAGCTTTCAGGTGCCGTATAAACATCCAGCAATGATAATCCATTAAAGCCAAGTGCTGTCAATTCTCTATTGGTATCCTAGATGAAACAGTTCTAAACAATATCTTCCTACAATTGACAATCCATGTAGCCATCTTCGATCAACCTCTGCATCACGCCCGACGCCACTTCGACTCTGTTGTTTCTCAAGCTCGATGCGACAACACAATTGTGTTGTGGCGGTCAATTTGGCCATTGGCCGTCACAACTTGGGGGTTTCAGCTGAGTGGCTCGGCCGAGTCCCCGTTTGTTGGGTTGTCGCATGCACGGATGACCAAGGCGAGGTCTCTCTCGACTCGGCCACCCAGGTTTGAAGCATAACTGACGTAGTCCCTTCAGACTGTAAGCGAACCTCCTCATGGGTACCCGATTGGCAGTGTTTTCTTACCGTTATGGTGAGTTTGAGGCTGAGAACCAGTTTCCTGAGGCATCGTTGAAGGTACGTGGGGGATTGTTTCTGATAGACAGGGTATTGTTCGATAAAGTTGTTAGGGAACAACCCGAAATCATCGACTGTTTATAAGATATTTATATCATGTCCAAAAAGATCAATTTACTCCGAGATCAATTGTAGGTTGCTCAGTCGCTTAATGCCCTCGTCGTTCCCAACACTAATGAGCAACTCACGAGCGGTGCTTGAGCAAGCCATGAAAGATTCCCTGCTCAATTGTAAATTGAGCTCACAAAAGCCTGGCGTACCCATAACCACAAATTGTGCCCGTGAGCTGCTCGTTTTGCTCCCCTTGGTCCACCAGCTGCTCACAAACAAACAACGATCAAAACCTGAAACCCAAGAGCTGCTCTCCCTGCTCATATGCTTTTCTCTTTGGCGCTAGCCGACTCCCATGCATGCTGACATCTCATCATGCTCGGGAGCCGCTCGTTTCGCTACTCTTATTTCACCAGCTGCTCACAAACTAACAACGAGCAAATCCGGCAAACCCATGAGCAACTCATCTTGCTCATATACTTTATTGCGCAGCGGAGCGACTTCAATGGGTGATGACATCACATCATGCTCGGGAGCTGCTCGTGAGCACAATGAGCAGCTCATGAGCAACTGACGTGTCTCATAATTGCTTTTGGGCAATGCAATGAGCATGCCGTCTATACTCATTATGGCTAGAATCGACATTGCTAAGGCGTCCTAGCCCGCCGATCTCCCAGATTGAGAGTAGAACCCCCTCCCGGGGCCGTGCTCCCGTTCAAAAGAGCCTCATTGTTCCATGAGCCGGGGAGGAGAGGACCGGGCCTCACATAAATCCAGGGCATCGGGCGAACCATTTTCACCTTTCTTCTGTTCGAGTCAGTTGCCTTTTGCATTTTCTCCAGCTCGGCTCAGTGACTCACCAATCATCACCAACAAACCTTATGAGAGATGCCTTATCTCAATCAATACAGCCCCTTGTACTCATACGCGGGTGGCAGCACCCGCGCTGGCGTTGGGGGCTTAAGAGCAGCTGAACACCTCGGAAGAGCCCTCGCAGAAGTGGACGGCCTTTTTGCTGGCCTCACGCACCTCGATGAAACAGAACCTGAATCGAGAAACAATCGGTCCAGTAGCCATCAGGACGACCTTGCGCTTGAGCTAGACTCATTGTGCAGTACAGCTCCCAACAGTACCAGTACCCCAGACTCACAGCCTGATTCCACCGACCCCAGAAACCAGGCTCGGGAAAATGCCTGGGCCTCCATCCGAACTGTTCGCGAGGGCATGCAAATCCTCTGGGAACATTTCGTAGACGTTTCTTACGATGTCAACCTCCCAACCATCAACAACATTCGCGCCGAGTACCACGACTCCAAAGGACTTCGTCAGGCGGGAGTCTTTGCTTTCCGCAACACATTAACCGGACCGGCGCCGAATGATCTCGTCAAGATCTTTGCGTTCTGCAGCTTATCGTATGTCGTGTCCCGTCTTCTCTACTCAAGAGGACGATTGGCAGAAGGCGACATCCTAGCTGGCATCCGTCTGTGGCTCAATGCCCTGGAGGACGAAGACGAGCGAAAGGCCTTCGAGGTTCTCGCGCAGCGGCTTTGGCCCGAAGCTCGAAACCATCTCCATTTCATCGACTTGAACGTGGGAGAGCAGTCGCGCAAGCTAGCGACCTCTCTGCAACGAGCCGAGACGCCGTTCTCAGCACCGTCGACCCGGACATACCCAGTCTTACCACTTGCGAGCCTTGGGCCTCAGACACAGCCGATGTATGAGCAACCGGCGCCGGCGTATTCCTACGAGTGGGGAAACTCCCATGACCTGGCCATTACACCAGATCTTGGGACCATAGACCCTGTGCTCTTGAACGTACTCGCAACAGACATTTCGCCAGCCTACGTGCACAACCTGACCGATCGGACATATGATGAGCTCAATTGGTCACTCACACTCTCTGAGACGCATTCTCATGTTCCTGAACCAGACCCAAAGCTCTGGCATGGATTTGATCCGGGCCCAGTGCAGCCCCCTCACCTCGACGTCGGCGCAATTGGAGGCATCACGCCTTGGAGCGCGATACCGCAATCCAACGCTGGTAGCCCAATCGCTACCAGCTCAAGCCACGACTCACACAGTCAATCACTATCAAGTACACAGACAGCCGACGATATTTTAGTATCTCTTCAGGGTACTTCTGTATTCGCAGCTGTATTGAAGTACATACGAGAACACGGAGCCTTCTGGTTCAAGCTTGCTGGCTGCGGACTGGTGTCAAAAGACCTCCGGTCATGTCTTGCATGGAGTCAAGAGCGACTCAAAAAGAGGAAACAGATAGAGGCCTCATATATGCAGCCCCTTTCGTCAGAAAAGTACACGATGGACCTACCAGCTCGTGGAATAGTCTCCGTCGTGGAAGCATTCTTCGATCAGGGCTTGTTGCAAAGCATCGAGGACATCAAAAGCTACATGGAACGTGTCGCTAGTGTAAGTTTATTCCTGCGATAAGCGAGGTCTCTGAGAACTGGGTTAACATGTCTATTACAGCTGTTGTTCAGCGATCGAGTCGCTTGCCAGAAGTTCCGCAATTGGGTCCACGGCGTTCAGGGAAGTCCAAAGCCTTCAACGTCAACTCCCATGCCAACTGCTAAGCTGTATGTCTCTTATTGGCATTTTCCCTTTTCAACTGCAGTACATACTGACTCCTGTCTAGAAAACACTTGCCTTGCCCCAAATGCAAATACACAAGCGATCGCTCGTATAACGTAGAACGGCATTACCGCAAGAAACATAAAAAGAACGAAGAGCATAATAAGAAGAAGAGCAGGAGATTCTGAAGATATTGGTGGTATTACTCAATGACTGGTAGTGTGGGAGGAGAAAGAAGCGTTAGAACTATTGTCACTGGAAGGGGGCCGACACTGCAACGACTGCGAGGTGTTGAAGGGCGAAAGCCTCTGGTGTCCGAGTGATGAGTTCAATGAGCTTTGGAAATTATTATTTTTTATAGAAAAATATTTATTGTATTACATCGAAGAGCTTTGCTATGCTACGAGTCAATTCATTCGCGCAAGTGAACAAAGTGCAGAATCGCCGTGTCTGTTCGAAGCGCGATGCCAACTCAGCGCCCCAGTTGCTTCAGAACTTCAACTCATAATGGGATCGCACATCTGAGGCAGCTACGGACGGTGTCAGTTGAATCTGTTTGCTTACTGAACCAACTAGCGACAAGTTGGCACCGCGGGTAGCATTGGAAAGACAGCCCATGCACCTAATGCGGACGTGCCAGCGTTGGATCTGAACTATGATGTCAAGTGATGATGTTTCGTGTAGCCCCAGTCTGACAGGCGACAAGACTACACACAATACGGATACTGTACCAACCTTAGGAAGTTCCTTTGTGTCGATCAGTAGAGGTTTAGATTCTATTTTTCCCTGTAGAGCCTGGACGCCCCATTTCCACGGTTGATCTCCACCCGCAGATCGGCAGGGCAATCCTGGGAAATCGTCTGTGGGAAGGACTCAAGTATGGTAAAGATCTACGTTTCTATCAAGGCCGTTCATGATCCTAATTAGGTAGGATCTGCAATTTCTTTTAGCAATGGTGTTCAAGATGCTAAGTACAGTAAAGATCTACATGTTTTTTCAGCGTTCAAAGATGCTGAGTATGGTAAAGATCTACGTTTTATCAAAGCCGCACAGGCTACCCCATGTCAGTTATCCTTCAGGGCTTAATACTCCCAACGGGCTAGGAACTACATGAGCATGCAGTCTCACTGCGCTGCAGGTGCTGTACGTGAAGAGCAATGAGACGAAGGGGCAATAGAACAATATATATATACATATATATATTCACTTAGATATCGTAGCAAAATCACATTTGTTTGTTTACTGAGAGTTCCCTAAAGTGCCTATTACCACTGACTATTTCTACGCATATGCAGAGCACCCATTGCATAGTACCTTGGTCATGGATCATAGCTTAACAATTTTGACTGAGACGGACCTCACGCATCTCCACAATGTTGATACGCGACTATGGGACTTATCGTTCCAAGCAACTACTGCTGTCCAAATTGGTCAGTCATTGATGGTCAATCCTCTCTCCCACTCAAGCTCCCCATCGAAGCCTATCATTTCGCCCCAGCCATGGACCCAGCAGGCTCTTGGTGTTACTGAATCGCCAAATGAACACGCCAACCTGCATTGCACTGCCTCAGTATCAGAAAGAGAACTCTCCGTCTTTTCGCCTTCGATGTCACCAGAGCAAGGTATTTCGAAGGGCCGTGACAACAACCCAAGGTGTGTCGCCCAAAGCTAGCTCCATTTCGGGTTCTAATATTGGGCTGGTAGAGTCTTCTTGTGCCCTAGGTGCCGCTCTTATACCAGTAATCGTTCTTATAACACGAGACGGCACCAGAAAATATGCCAAAAGAAAGCCAAAACTAGTATCACGAGGGGCTAAGACCACAGGCGTTGAACTTGGCATTTCGGTGAAGGGCAGGGCGTGGTTGAACTTTCAACGATTGGCTTGCCAGGCAAAATAGGACTGAGAGAGAATAGGGTCAAAGCAGAGTATTGTTAAGCTATTGTTGAACGATTAAATACTTGTGACGGTTTAAATGTAATTAGAATGGAGTTGGATTGGCTACGGTGGGAGAATTGGCCATGTCAGGCAGATTATGGTATAGATAAGAGTCAGGTTCTAAGATATTAACATGATATTGAAGAATAACTCGTGAATAACAATGCCGCGACGCCAAAAGCCTCTGTATTGTGCATTCAAATGTTGCTGATCCTCCTTTCAGTTGAGTGAAACTGCTCCTGTCAAGCGTTTCATGGCATCTTTAACTCTCCAACAATCACGACGAAAGTGTCGCCAGAACTTTGGAGCAAGATTGCTACTTACCAATTGGCAAACATTTCCTCCATACTACGTTGCCCATTCTTAAATACTCCTTCGGCGCTGTATCTTCGTATCTGTTCGGTCGTTGAGATGTCGTGTTGTCGGATTTCCGTTTCGGTTTGACTATGGCGCGCCAAGACGGTCTTGAATATACCTGAAGACATGTAATTGACTTGGCCAGGCAGCTGATATCCAGCGAAAAGTGATACGTCGATGGGCTTAAAAGACGCGAGAAGTAACGCACTGGAGGCTCCGGAACTCTGCGTTTGGGCCCTGACCGCGAGAAATACAGGGCCACAAAGCATCACACGCTTGTCCACGAGAAAGGAGGCAGATATTAGTGAAGAAGAAAGCAAAAAGGATCGGTGACGGTGGAGTTATGGAGACAGCGACGTTATACAAGGGGGGTAATAATAGATGGAATGGCGGAGGGTGAAACTCAGTTGACGAGACTAAATATGTTCACAGGACCAAACATAAGACTGCTAAAGAACTCGGAAGAACGAACATAAAGGTATGAACTATTGTATTGAAGTCTAGGTGATGAAGGGAAAACAATGCTCTGAGGGATAAACTGGGAAATCCGGTCTATTTAAAGCAGAGATCAACTACCAAGCCTCCTTGGGGGCCAGAATCCAAGACCCTCCAATGCGTGCTCCCGTCGGCCCATCCAAACAACAACTTGCCAGCTGTCAATGAGGACTCCCCTGTCCCCCCAACCAATATTTTTGGGTCCCTTGTACGGGTTTGCTTTGTCACAGCTTGGGCGGTTCCGCCGCTCGAGTGCTTGTTGGTTGTGTCTGCACCTGAACATGCGACCAAGGCTCCGCTTCTTTTGGCTGGCTCAACCAGTACTGCATGGCTGGAGACAATGCTTGGCAACTGTAAGTAGAGCGCTTCTGACTTGTTGCAGGTGCTTACCACCGTGTCTGTGCTGAGGTTGGTTTGAACCGATCTTCTCAGCTTGGGTTGTTTCTTGAGGCATCGTTGACTGTGCGTAGGCTGTCGTCCACTTCTGTTCAACTCTGGCGACGATGTTTGGTTTGGTGATGAGCTTCTTCGTCCGTTTCTTAAGTGGTAATAGAGCTTCATTTAACGGATTTTTATGGGCTACTTATATAGGCTTCAACAAGCTGCTCATTTCTACGACTCGAGTTACATGACCTTTTCAACTGAGCACCTCACCAAGCTCACTGCTTCTCACGAGCAAACCCAAAGCATATTTTGAGCATGCGACGAGCAAGGAGCGACTTCACCTGTCCATATGTGTTCTGTCGCTCGTGGAACGCGCTGTGACTGCGTCGTGGCTTGCTCGCTACCCTTGCGAGTTGCTCATTCACCGAACTCAAGAACTCTGCCCGGTTGCTAAATAGGTGGAGGGGAGCAGAAATGTCAGATCATGAGCAACGGCGTGCCTTCCAGCTGAAACCGACCAATGCACCGAGCAAGCCAGTGGCTCACAGTGGCTCACAGTGGGCGCTTAACAAGGCCCCCCCGACCAACAGCAGAACACAGGCTATCGCTGGGCGTCTACGTTGCTCACCGACCGAACAAAGAGCCAAGAGACTGGGAGCTGGGAGATGTTTACTCACATAAGGCGAAATATCGCAACATTCAACTCGCTCTGTTTTCTCTTGCACTTCCACTTGTGTAGTCGGATGGCTCACCAATTACAGAAGCAGACAGCCACCCAGCAAGCTCTCCCCAACTCACTGTAGCGGAGCCTGAGTCAAGAAAGCTCAGAAGCTTGCTCTGATTCAAGGCAGTTCTCAGTTTGAGTGAATTCGTCGAGGATTACAGCCCCCGAGAACGATGCATCAGCCGCGCAGCCTGATTTTTCTCGCGCCAGAAATCAGGCTCGGGAGAAGGACTGGGCTTTTATGCGGAGAAGTGCTCTGTGAACATTTCTTTGTTATTCTCCAATGTTCTCCCGTGGCTTCGATTGAAAGTCCGCATGTAGGTTATAACGAAACCGCTAGAGTTCGTACTTTGCATCATCCCTTCGCCGGCACCCAATAAACACATCAAGATACGGCGAATGAGCAGTCACCTACCTGGCGACATTCTAATTGCCATGAAGCGATGAACATGCTTTTGGCAGTCCTGTCAACAACCTTCCTTCGCATACAGCGACCAAACATACAAGAGGCACGATTTCTCTTCCAAACTCCCTGCGAAATGATCCCCAGTCGCCAATCGCGCGAAGCTCTCTAGAAGCCATTATATTGCAACCTCGGCATGACCGTCAGCCCTCGAAGGGCAATGCAGCAGACAAGCGACGACGAAGCATCTTTCACCAGCCCTGTCACTCAGCATATTCCCGACCGTTATCGAGTAAATATACAGGTCCTACCAAACGCTTTGGCAAGATATTCTTAGTTCACGGCCATACCACAGCCTCTTGGTAAAGGCTGCCTTGGAGCTCAAACATGCTGGCAGCAAACTGGCGCTGATGTCTGTTTTACTTAGCGAGAGAATAAGGAAAGACTACTCAACTTCACGCATATTAACAGTATTTTGGTATGTCTAAAATTCATTCTGTCCCTCTTGACGTAATCTCTGTGCTGGGAGCACTGCTGAAGCCGTCTCAGTTACAGAGTATCGAGTCCATCAACAAATACGTGAGTCTGGAAGACATTTAGTCTTGGTATCAACAGGGTCTATTACAGTAGTTGCCATCGATATAGTAGCTTACCGGGATGCTTTCCACAAGCTCCGCCGTCCATTGTTATTACCACTACTACTGCGTAGACACTCTAGGATGGCCCTTTGCTTAGACCGTCAGTTCGTCATCTGCATCCTGAGCCCGAGTATACCAGTAGTCAGGCCTATAAAAGAGAGATACTTTACTAACCTTTACAGCCGAACGAAGAAGGTGGTGAGGAGGATATGATGTGGTCATAATAATTTGGAGTGAGTGAAGCTGCTCGGCGAGAAGTGTGGGAGAAGATGCAACCTTCAAAGATATTAGTGTCGAGAATATTTAGACACCAAATAAAAAATGCAACGAACCGTATTTTCAGACCGATTTGCCCAAATGATGAGATTAAGGTCTACTCAAACATTGACATTCGGATAGTTGATGTCTCGATAAAACTGTTCACGGCTAGTATTTGTAGCCATACAAACACTATTTACATCAACTCTTTTGTGCTACCTCTTTAATGCTTTAAGCAATCTTCAACCTCAGGAAGTACTCCATAGACAGATTTAATTTGAAGAGAGAGATACTGATGGGCATTAATGCTGTTAGGTGCGCCAATCTTTGGTCTATCAGGCAGGATGGAATATGCTTCTCTTAATAACCATAATAAAAGGCATTATACGTAAGTCATTTACGACTCCTTACTGCATTAGGTGGTGCCACTGGCACCGCCTAATACAGTATAGCGTCTCACTACCCGCCAAGGAGCCCGTTAGACTCGATGTTAGAACGTAATGCTTTTGGCGATGATGGACATCGTTCCGGCCATCACTTCCACCGCCGAATCGAGCAAGGGGAAAGGGTGTATCGTGGCAGCGTGCAGGTACGTGTAGTAAATGCGAAAATCAGCGGGATGTGTGAGCAACCAATAGAGAATTGGGAGCCAACACGAATCATCATGAGCGCTGTGGTCGACACGGAACCGCGGTCCTCTCTGAGGGCGGGTACAAGTTCTTCAGACAGGACGATATGTCGGAGAGAAACGACAATTCTTGGAGGCTAAGATCAGTACAGACGCCTGGCTACATTCTTCTTGAGCTCGCCGATGAGTTCTAACTTACTTGATAGCCTCTTCTTATTTATTAACTTTAAGATGCAGAGCAAACCTTCTCTTTCAGCTTCTTCTGTTGGCGGCCATTATGGCGCTGTAAATGCGAATGTATACCTTGCATCCCTCAACGATACAGAGTCTCAGCGTCTTCACAACGTCAATCGAGACTTGTGGCAACGCATATTTCAGTCAATTATGGCAAATGAACATGCCCAATCACCTACGCTCAATTCATCTTTTGGTTTACATGGCAATTCCTTGCCTACACTTCACTCTGGATCTCTGAATCAGACCCTCCAGGCTCATGTATTCCCCAGTCCAGATACCCCAAACCACTGTAACTCCACACCAGAACCCGCAACGACAGGCCCTGGGTTCAAAAACGAGCCCAATCAAGACGCCGCATCAGCCCAAGTCCAAAGTCCTCGGTATGTAAACTGATTCGCTCCGCTGCTTTTAAAAATATTTCTGACTTATACCAGACGATCTGGAAGTAGACCTTTCTCTTGCCCAGATTGTCACACTTACGCCACCAATCGTAAATACAACTTGAAGCGACACCGAGAGACGCGGCACGGAAAAAGACGGCACAGCAATTGAGGGCACATAGGACCTTATGACTGAGAAACTTGGAACTTCAAGGTGATGAAGGGTGCCTCGAGCATAGAAGCGGTCGACATACGTACAGGCGCAACGGCGAAGGAATATGGCGACAAGCAAGATGCAGCAGAAGAACTCGGTATGGCGAAAGGGAAAACTCATGGTCGTTTTTTTTTGTATATTTTTCTTTCTTCAGATCAGCTCATATGGAAGTGTGTCTATTAGAAGGGCTAGCGAAACATGTAAATAGATGTCAATTGACGGATTGGTTTTGAATAGCGGTTCGTGTTAGAACACCAAGAGAAGGGGTTTCTGTGACGTCATATTATAAAATCGAAGTCGTTCCTTTAAAGACAAGGGCGATATCTGTACAGCAACGTTGCCCATTGCATCTCCAGCTCTCTCGCAATTTAACAAGGCTCCCCGAGACTTAGAAGCAGGTCCATTATACGCCAACCATGAAAGTTCTCTTTATTAGCTTGACACAATGAGCCGTCCAAGTTGAATGCGCGGTGTCGCCAATTTTGCTCTCCCATTGAAGCTGTTTCTCGATCTGGCGATAGGTCGTTAGACTGCAGGATCAATTGCAGCCGACTCGTTCAGCCACGTTCTGGAGCATGGCCGAATCTATCAGATACAAAGTGAAGTTAAGAAGCAGATTCTAATCATAATAAATAACGTGACAGTCTGTCAATCTATCCATTTGGCTCATTAAATCGCAAACCCAAAGCGGTTTTAAATTTACCGCCGTTAGAGGTGGACTGACATGGCTGTGCGGTCCAACCGCGAATCTGGGAACTAAGGTAACGTAGATCATCAATCAATCAATCATAGCGGTCGCAAGGCTCCACCATCCCACATCCGGCCGGTGACTGAAGTGTCGGTGCATAATAGCGAATTGTTCGAGTCCATGACTGGCGAGCCCGATCAGGATCCACCGCATAAGCATCGAATCATCCTTGCGGCAGACCCTGTTTGGTACTTTTCTACGGGTTGCAGACAGCCCAGCTAAGGAAGGTACAACAAGCATGGCAATGTCCTGCATCGATTAAACTAGGTACCTTATAAGGATGCAGTGTAACTTGGCTTGACCTAATCCGAGGCCGGCTCGTGCCGCGTGACAATGCACTAACACACAGAAGTCAACTACAGCTGCAGCTATTGAGGTGGACAGATAAGGTTTCATCTGCACCAGAAAGCCTTAGGCGCTGTCTCACTAAGTAGATAGATCCTCGTAACTGGTGCTCGAGGGTACTGTACCATTGCCGGGCTTCCAGGCCTCCGTCATTTCATCTACAGCTCCACTTTCCGCGAACTCAAACGGAAATCTTCCCAGCCCGACGAAGGACAGGATCCCTTCCGCGGTTGCAAGTGGAATTCCGACTATCTAACACAGGCAACAAAAGTAACCCAGCCCCTACTATGGGTGCCTGCTCAGATTCTGCTCAGATTTCCATGCAAGCGGCATGAAAATCGCTGAAGTGATCTCCGAATGGGTCAAACCCCCAATCCAACTAAGCAACCGTATGAAGTTGGGGATGTTGAGTAGCGGTACAGGAGCAACAAAGATAGTCAAGTTCCCAAATAGCTGTGTTCTAGCACTCTGCAGACTGTATAGAAGTTTCAGAATGCTGAATCATCGTCCCCCAGAGACAATCTGCAGCCAGTGCCAGGCCCGCACCGCCTTAGCCGATCCATTGCATGTTTTTCAATGGGGTTTTCAATGGTGTCGGCCCCACTCAGAAGGAGCTTTAGCGGAACTGTCAGGGCATTGGGCATGGCAAACTGGTAATCTTTGGCAGTTTTGCCAAGCCTGGATAAAAGTGGAGTCTCCCCGATCTTGGCATTACCAGTCTTGGCTGTAGCTTGGCAATCATTGAAGAGCAATTGCAGTCGTTGCAGCACCTACCAGAACAAATACATAAATACACTGAAGGCACCACCATGTTGACGTTTCCCAGAAGTCTTTTCTTCACCTCAATTCTTCTTCAATACTTACCACCAAGATGCCAGGCATGTCTCCTCACTCGAGCTCATTCGCTAGCAGCGACCATCATATCGCAACTGCCGGAAGCAGCTTGGCGTCCATCCACAGGGCTGAGCCTACGCATCTTCATAATGTGGACATATATATATGGGAAATTTCTTACCAGTCAGCTATTGCCATCCAGGGAGATGTTTCGTCGCCGTTTGTTACTTCTGTCCCTTCTCCATCCACCACAGACTCTGGCACCTCGTCGCATCCTCAACGGCCTCATCAGCCACCCATTGAAGACACCGACTACTATCGCTCTATGTCACCAACAACGCCTTCAACTATTGACTCTGAGCTCTCAGTTTCACCAAAAGAGGAGGCTTTAACAACTCATAATCAGGGGACTGGGTATGTCAAATAGAAGCACGGTCTCCAAGTCATGTTCTGACAACCAGTTAGCAGGCGGGCTCTATGTCCGAAGTGTCGCGCTTACACCAGCCCACGCTCGTTTAATATGAAGCGACATCGAGAATCCTGCCACAAGAAGGCTACAAGTGGTCGACCAAAAGCTACAGAGAATCCAAGGTCAATAGTGTCCGGCGCGATGCCATTCTGAGATCGACTTGAGAGCCTGGAGAGCTAATGACGGACTCAACAGGCAGGCCGGGAAAGGCGAAAGGCGACGACGAGGAGCAACATAAGAACTCGGCAGGCTGGTTGTAAATTTAATTTTTATTCATTTCTCTTAGTATTATAGTGTAGCGCAGCGTTGGTGTGAACTGGCAAATTTATGGGTAGACAGACACTCGATTGATGACATGACATGGGAATAGCTTCACTTCTCAACGTACGCAACATTAAAATATTCAAATTATAGCGAGAAACATAATCTGTACAATAGAGACATATCGATTGCCGGGTGGAAGAACAATTATGGTGAGACGCGAAGCAGCTCAAGCATCTCCACCTCGTTCCAAGAGCGTTGTTACCACGATGTTGAAGCAAACTGGCTAGGCCCTTAAATGACAAGCTACCTTCTTCGACATTGAATCATCTTTTTAGTTTAGGCAGCTGGTGCCACGTCTGTGTCTTTCTTCTTCGGTCGTGAGGTTTGGACAAAGTCGAGATGGCGTCTCGGTCTGGCAAGGGCTCGTTGACTGGTCCATGTATCGGTCGAAGAGACGACGTCTTCCGGCTCGTTCAGCCAAATTTGGAGCATGACCGAATCTATGGCTGGTAAGTTAAGATATAAGGCAAATGCCAAATAACAGCTTACCTTGAGACTTCTTTTCTTGTCGTTGCTTCATCTGTTGGTCTGGTGTTGGCTTGACTGGCACTGATCAACGACTTATACAAGGAATAAAATAATACTTTCTGCTCTTAATACATCACATTCGCCGGTCGGCTCTTGCTACATGTTTTATACCCTCTCAATTGCGCATCGTAAGGTCTTCACCATTGCTCCAGACGGCTCCATGAGTGCTCACTTACTCGGAGCAACCTGGCGCTTGCCGACTCACGGCTCCAGGTGCTGTGGGGCCATCAGCCGGTAGGTCTATCAACCTGGGATGTTTGACTTGCGCCTCGTAGTTCGTAGCCACCACGCGACTTGACAATGACCCATCGAAAATGAACAATTGACTTGATCTTTGTCTTTCTGTTCCAGTATGACCGCGTCCCATGTTAATTACCTCCATATTTGCAAAGAGTTACTTTGCAGTCCGCATGGGCACCTACCAAGTTCCCCTTTCTCACTCCTGATCCCAGTGCTGCGTCGCTTTTAGACGGTGGACTAGAGGCAAGCAAGTGTTGGATCTGCAATTACAGATTTTCACAGTGCTCGATTGGCACCAGTGTTCGATTGGCACCAGTGTGCAGTTGGCACAGCTGTTCGGTTGGCACAGCTGTTCAGTTGGCACAGCTGTTCGGTCTGAACAACCTGACAGGACAGGGGGAGCACAGGACCCCTGCTAGCCCCATCTCTCCTTTTTGAACTCTAGAATTTCTGAACTCTGGAAGTTCTGAACTCTGGGAAGTTCTGAACTCTGGGAAGTGAAACTGAAAGAAAGGCGGGGCATGTTAAGAAATCCCTGTACAATCCCTGTAGCATGGAGCACTCTAGCACCTCTCTCGCCTTCTCCGTAACCATACCAATGGTCAAAGCCATCGGCGTCAGCTCTTCTCTTCTTTCACAGAGTATATAAAGACTATCACCAAACAACCGTAGCAGATCAAAAACTTTTGTCCCACGCATATAGTTCACTACTCAATACCTCTCAAGACCCTAGAACCTTACCAATCTATTTCCAACTCATATTCTTTTCTGAACATGGGGTCAATGGCCCCAGACGTCTCTTTACAGACGTTGTCTGCAGCTGATGGGCTCCTCGCAGGGCTCGTCTACCTTAGTACAACAAAGCAAGCCACTGCACAAAGTCGAATCACTAAGCCTTTCGTTCCACATAATCTTCAGTCGTGGAAACACCTTGAAGTCATTTGGATCAATCTGGAAAATGTCAGGCAGCGCCTTCAGGCGTTGGTTCTCTCTCAGAATCTGGAAGGCATTGATGTTGCCCCCAACTCTTTCGTGGATCCTTTTGTTTTCTTCCAGGCTGCAATTTCCTCGCTTCGAAACACTCTCATTGGACAACCGCCGAGTACTTTAATCGACGTTCTTGCTCTTTACTGTTTGTCGCACGTGGTTTCACATCATCTGAGAAGAAGCCACAATTCGGTGATCTGTAATACTCAACTTTGCATTGATCAATGGGCGAATACCATCATCAGATATGATCATCAGCAAACATTCGCCAATCTGATTCAGACACTGTTCCCAGAAATACCGAGCCCGGCCCTCGCTTCTCATTTTTGCGAAGCTGCGACGTCAGATTATACTGATCTTCTTCAGTCCGTATACGATGATGCATCTTTTCGACTATCACCAGTGCAGGACTGCGGCCTCATTAGCTATCCGCCGGGATGCAGTAATGCGGTATTCGACTGCCTCAATCTCCCAGATTCCAGATGTACAGACCAAGCAGCGCAAAACAACTGTCACATCACTAGTGGGGATATCCCGCTTACAAGGCACCAAACTTCCGCTCAATTAGGCCCATGCGGATCGGCCCTTGATTTAAAGCTTTTCCTAGAACAATGCGGAGAACTGTTCCAAATCCTTTCTGGCCGTTGGGTGACAGCAAAGCACCAATATTTACCTTCACCTGCCATTCTCGATCAGGCAAAAACCCAATGCAACGATGTCATTTCATGCATACAACGCATGCGACAAGATGAATCCTTTCGAGACCCATTCTCATTGGGTATTCTTGCTATTGTCGATCTATTCACCCAGCTGGGGTACCTGCAAACTCCCAAAGATATCCAAGAGTACATGATCATCGTCGGCAAGGTACGGATATGCAAAGTTGAAGACTAATATGGCTCAACTCACACCTGGCCTAGGAAATCATGCCCGATAGAGAATTTGTGAAATATTGTCCATTGGTAGTGAATGCTGTCGGGACGGCTTTACCCTCAGGCTCTAGAAGCCTCTCTACGCAACCCGTTACAGTGCTAGAGCCGTACGTCACACAATACTCTGTTCATATTACACGAGCTAACACAAAACATTACAGAAGGAAATTTTCTTGTTCCATATGTCGGAAACGGTTCACAAGAAAAAGCAATATGAAGCGACATAGGAACAGTGTACACAGATCGGACATGAGGAGTATGGCAGCGATTGTCTAAATATTCTGTTATGGCGGATACCCAATGGAAAACTCGATCCTTACATAGACTCATGTGTATAAGCAGCTGTAATAATATCTCGATTTATATTCGCTTTGATTCGGACAATCCCATCGTGTTCTGCGGCTTACGCTGCACTTCAACTCTTATCTTGGTGCTGGTGAGGCTTAGTGTTAGTAGTTTGCGTCTCGGCCGAGTGATGGACTGTTCGGATGGCCAAATCTCATGTGACGTCTCGTGGATTGTTGAACCAGATACTAAGCAGTTCAAAACAATAACGACATCGAAGTACGTTACTGATACCAATACTCCAACCACGACTCCAATCCCCTGTCTTGGGATGGCGGGCACTGACTGTCGTCCCAAGGGATCCAACAAATGCTCCACGGTGGAGGCTCCACGGGAGCTGATGCAGGTGCTCCCCTGGTGTTGTATAGGTACGTTGCGATAGTCGCTTCGATCGCAAATCCTTGGCCCATTACGATACAACTCTCCAAGATCCCGGGGTTCCAAGGGGATATCCCCAAACTCTAAATCCTTCTGATGGATCTGCTCATGCGTCGGAGCATGTTGTGAGTCCTGGAGCAGAACGATACATAAGAGGCATTCGTTGGTCGAAGGATGACCCCTGTTCAGTATCCTTCCTGTATGTGAGATGAAAGCAAGCCCTCCGTGTGACAGAGGGGGCTCACTAGGCCCGGAAGACCCGAAAAGCGGATTTGGGGTGGGGGATTCATGTCGCTTTGCTCTCCTTCCACCGTACTACCGTCACTGTCTGTCCCTGCCGCCCTCTTCAAGGGATCCATCCATCCCAATGCCTTTGTTCTCAGCCGAATCGAGCGGCGGCCCCAGCCAAACCCCAGTCATTACCCTTGCTATCTGGTCCAGTCAGCAGTCGAGAAACCGGCTACCCTGGTATTTGTTGACCCCTGTCCATGATCCCGTTCTTTGCCTTTTGGAGGAGAATGAGAAGAAGGAGAAGCCTTTTGGAGGAGAAAGAGAAGATTCGTCTCTACCACGTTGAGTTCTCTTAAAAAGGATTAAAAAGCTGTTTTCTTTTATAACAAGATGAATTTTCTTGTCATGGAATATCCATCTAAATCTACATGCGACCCTTTGAACTACCGGTGGATACAACAAGCCCTTCAATTCCCAAATCCATCATGTCAATTGATGGTTTGCTAGCAAGCCTGATTTATCTTGATGACACAAGATCCAGTACCACTCATATCCCCAACGCAGAACTATGGGATACGGCACCTTGGCAATACATTCTTGACTTCCGGATTGAGGTCAATCAATACTGGGATGCTCTTGCCAATATCACACAGACACAAGATCTTCCCGGCCTCGACAGCTTACTTGAAGCATTCCCTACTCCCGTTCAACTTTACGAAGCCGCTATCTTCACCTTTCGCAACATGTCAACAGGATCAGAGCCTGATTCTCTAGAGAACGTGTTTGCGCTTTGTAGCTTATCTTATGTTGCTTCGATATGTTCCCAACGAATGGGCAAGCCAGATATTGACAACATTTTTCGCGACGTCAATATATGGCGGGACTCAATTAGCGATCCTCAACATCGCCAACTGTTCAACGGTCTCATTCAACGGCTTTGGGGCGGCAACGGCGGAGATATGAGGGCGTACCCGTTCCAAACAGAACAATCCCATTGTTCAGCCTCTCAGCCTTTCAATGGGCCGGGCTATATATCACCTCAGAGTGCAACTATGCAAGACATCTCATTGTTCGGCGATTTTCCCGACCCGTTCTGGGGCGGTCTCTTCGACGTGCCAGGGTCTCTTCCTGGGCATACTTTTCAGATGACGGGCACTACTCCAGAGTTCCACCCCACTGTACTTGACACTCCAGAGCCCCAGCTCTTAGTTGGCGATCTACGCCAATCGGCAGTCATCACGATCCTGACAAGCTTCATCGCCAATTGCGGAGATCTAATGGACATTCTCAGTGGACATGGAGCAACCGCGAGAGGCCCTCATTCTGATGTTCCCTTGGAGGTCAAGAACTTCACCCAGGCTCTGGGACGACATGACTCCTTCGGAGACCCATTTGCTCGTGGAATTCTCGCCGTTGTGGACAAGTTTGTGGACCTCAATTATTTCCAGAATGTCGATGAGGTTCAAGACTACATAATGATAGTCGGAAAGGTATGCATCTCATGCTATCGAATCTTGTTCGGAGCACAGAAAAAGACTAATATTATGTACAGGAAATACTTCCCGGCGGCCAAATCTTTGCAAAAGTCTGCAAAGCTGTTTATTCGTCCACATATATGACAAAGACATCCCAAGTAGCACGACGTCAGCACGGAGGACGTACGCGAGATCGCAAGCTGTAAGTATATCAAACACGCGATGACCGCATACAAACTGACCAAAACCATCTTCAGAAAAAAGATACCATGTCACCATTGTAAGGAAGAGTTCACGCGGAAGACCAATATGAGACGACACATTGCCAGAAAACATGCAAACTCCGGTGCATGCGATACGCCGATGGTGTCTGTGAGTACCGGGTAGCTGAGGTGCGGCAAGCGAGGGTTGAAAGGTGTACGCGGGCATGAATTAAAAGTCCAGACATAGAAGATTGCGAGAAATAGTATCTTTGGTCAAAAACAATTTATCTACCTCTTCGTCTATCTTCTTAAATATTGTAACGAATAATCTGCTCACAATAGGTCTTGTGTGGTTTGTCAAAAGCCGTGCCACACACTCGGGATCAATGGTGGTCGTGAGTCTTGAGGTTCGCCCACCAAATCTAGAGGCTATTATGATACAATTAGCCCCAGGCAGCTTTGCAAACCCATGCCTGACAGCTTTTTAGGATGAGTTACGGTCTATTTGTTAGATAAGAATCATGAAGCGTTCGCTATTAAGATAAATACAAGTCATGGTTCAGCTTTGTGGCAAATGGAAGAGCGAAGCGATAATGTCCGTATCTGCCGTTCCTCTTTCATCTTTCAAGAAACCATTCTAGGGTCTCATTGGTTGATGGTGCGTTTTCTGTGGTCGTTTTTTTAAAAACGACCTGCCAAGGGTCGACAGTGAAAAACCGACCTGACAAGGGTCGACAGACAAAGTTGATCCTCCTCACCGATGTCGAGACGATCGTTTGCTTAACCTTATAGGCGGCGGTCATCCCCATAGTTGACAACTCGCCTTCTGTTTAACATTATAAATATTCTTCAAGTAGTGGTTTTTTTTTATCTTTATTTATTTATTTATTTATTATTATTTTAAATCTTTTTCGTCCAAGATTACAAAATAGTTCAATCTCACGCATCTCAACTCACGGCCCTTCCCATGGAAGCTGGGGACCCATTCAAGGACGCCATCTCGGCAATCGATGGATTGTTCGCTTCCTTCATTTACCTTGACAAGACAAGCACTGAGATGTCAACCACCTTTCACGATGGACTCTGCCATCAAATCGACCGCTACTGGGAACGCCTAGGACAGATAGCCTCTACTCAGACTATACCTAACTTCACTCCCCTCTTCAATTCTTTCAACTCTTCAACGCACTTCTGTGAGGTAGCCATCTTCACTTTTCGCAATGTCCTGGTTGGCGCCAAGCCCGAATCCTTACATGACATTTTCTCGCTCTGCAGTTTTTCGTACATCGCTTCGTGCTGCTTGCAAAACCACGACAATTTCCGAGACCTTGATGTCTGGCAAAGTGCAATTCGTAACCCTCAAGAGCGTCAATTGTTCAGTGATGTGGCTGCTGTCGTTTGGCCGCCTATGCCATCAATCGCAACTGAAGATGCGTGCAAGTCCCAGACGCCGCCGACAGTCCTCTGCGAAAACCCACCCACTCAAAGCTCAAGTGACGAGCTTTGGTACATGCAAGACGAAACACTGCTCAACGGTTTGCCCGATCTGTTCTGGGGTCTCGAAGCGACAAATAATTCTGGGGCGACGATTGTCGTTGAGGAGTTGCTGCCGACTTCAAGTACTCTCGAGGACTTACAAAGATCAGCGATCGTGTCTAACCTTATCTGCTTCCTGACAGAATGTGGAGATCTTCTCCACGTTTTCTCGGGGCGTGGGGTAACAACCAAAGACCTGTACTCTTGTATCGCCTTTACTCAGAGAGGATCCGAGGCTAGAAATGTGGTCAACTCTTGTGTGCAACGTCTAAAGAGCCATGGTGCATCTCAAAATCCAGCCGTCGTGGCAATAATATCTATCGTGGAGAGATTCGTCGAGCTGGGATACCTCCAGACCCCAGAGGAGCTGCGGAAGTACATGCTGTGCGTTGGACGGGTAAGTGCTTAAACGCCCCCAAAACGGGAGTGCCGTTGGACTGACAAGCCTCAGAGGGTCATGTTTGAAGAAGAAGCTTTTGCGACGTTTTGTCAATCAGTCTGTGAATCAACGGCCACTGTTTCGAAACCTCCAACCCCTCCACGTGGAAGAGGCCGTTGCAGGGGACTGCGACAAAGATTGATCCCGGGTCGGTAAGTGGACTCTCTTGTTTATCTTTTGTGACCGCCATGCTGACTACATAATTCCTTGACCAGTGAAATCTCGTGTGAGGTATGCGGCCAATTATTTTCGAGGAAGTACAACAAGAATCGACATGTCGAGGCCAAACATCCTCGTGTCCAGCTCAGCCCAGACGCCGATGGATTGGTTCAGGGTAGCGTGCGATTGACAGCTTAAGACGGCGAATGGTTCACGAAGTGAGGAGGATACCCATGGTTTTTGTATTTTGTAGCGCAAGGTTTTCATTTACGCGGAAACGTTTTACGCGTAAAATGATTTGGTGTAGTAGTACAGCTGCTGGAGCGGGTTGAATGGCGCCAGGACAACCAAATGGTGATGCAGTCTTCCTGTTGTTGGAAATTTATTTGACGCTTTATGAATCACTGGCAACTGACGACAGTTTATCTGTCGCAAACTCTTATAGCACCCTACTTTATGTGAATTAGATCAATGACAATTGAAGGATTTTCAGTATTATCGTTTCCTCTGTGACGATGTCTCTCCTTCGCCATCTCTACGGCAGCAACGGCGGTGTGGTCTTTGAGCAACGTAACACGATGGCAGTGCCATCCAAACACGCGTCGCAAATCCGCCGAAATTCCCGACCACACGCGATCGATGTCATCATTTTGCCTCTTTTTTCTCGTCATGAATGATGCAAATAGTCATGTTCGATGATCAACTACCGACTGGGCCCCGCGGGAGGCCTCGGGCGGTCGGTAGGTAATTTGAGTTTATCTACAAGAAACTTCGCGAACGCCGGGGTAAAACGCGTTTAAGATTAAAGACCTGAATAAGCACCAACGCCAATAAAATCACCGACCGTGGATCGGAATTGGGGCTTGGCCAAGCACACGACACTTGCCGCGTGGCTGCCAACCTGTTCTACACATGTATTCCAAAATAGCAGCGTACGATACTGAAACAAGCCTAAGGCCCAGGTACAGCGCAGCAAAACAGGCTCTAGCCGGAATGGATCGCATCGCCACAAGAGAGTCAGTGAAACAGAGGGAGTGGATCTGAGGGTTACACCTGAGAGGTCGATGATGGGATTGCGGCTGGTGATGACATGTAAAGATGGCGCAGACCTTGGAACAGCCTAAGATCGGCGCAGGGATGAGCTGAATAGCGGGCTGTGGTTGGGTGATGCGGGTGGGACATGACGCAGTGCGCTATGATTCTTCATGCTGTTTCTGGAAATGACAGGAGACAAGTCAAGCAATCAAGCTGAGGGAGGCAGGGGAGCCGAGAGCTATATGTACGAGAGGTTCTGCACTCATTTCTCTCCTCCATCATTCTCAGTCATTCACCTAACCACTACTTCTGTCTCCATTACTCAACCAACTCACAATCTTCATCACACAACAACACCTACACCTACACACAACAACAACACTCAAAATGCTCTACACACAAGTCGCCCTCCTGGCCGCCGCAACCCTCGTCGCCGGCAACGCAGCCCCCCAACCACACATTACCCAACCCGCCGTCCTCCCCCGCGACATCATCCCCGACGACGTCAAGTCCTGGGCCGAGAGCAAAGCCTCCGCCGCCGGCCAGGACGTCGACGACTGGGTCAAGAGCCACTACTCCGAAGCCGAGCAATGGGCCTCCGACAAGGGCGGCGACGCCAAGACCTGGGTTGAAGGCCAGGCCTCTGAGGCTCGCGACAAGGGTTCCGAGATTGCCTCCCGCGCCAGCACTGCTTTTGATGGTGTGAGCTCAAAGGTTCGCACTGCTATCGAGGGGGCTAGTGCTAGTGCCTCTGCGGCTGCGAATAACGATAATGCTGCTGCTACTGTTGGTGGTGGACAGGCTGGTGTTGTTGCGTTTATGGCGGCTGTTGGTGCTGCTGTCTTTGCCTTTATGGCTTAAACGCTTCCCTGATGACTTGTTTTACTTGCGACACCTTGATACCTTATGTGGCATGGACTTTAATTTGAACCGGCGTTTACGGAACACTGGGGCATAGAGAACGGCGACATCTAGAATGTGTGGTCGGGAATGGCTCGGTTGGGGAATGGGAATGGGTTGACGCTGGATCATGAGAGCGACAAAGACCTACTTAGAAACAATTCTACGCATACGAACCCTCAATCGCCTTGACAATATGACTGTAAATGGGGTTGTCTAGTTTGGCAAGCATGCTTGCGACCTGATGCATTTGTTCTATACTTGTCTACAATAATATACAGTTCTATAACCAGTATCCAAACAATGAGTCGCGATTCTATCCATCATCACTTCTACACAACATCACCTCATATTCATCACTGCTTACCCCTCAGCTGCAACCCATACGGCGCAAGCTGCTCCGCCGTAACCTTCGTCGGCGCCTTAACAAACGGATCCTCACCCTTCATCGTCTTCGGAAACGCAATGACATCCCTCACAGTAGTCGTATCCGTCAAAAGCGCAACCAACCGATCAAACCCTAGCGCAAATCCCGCGTGCGGCGGACACCCCGCCCTAAGGGCATCAAACAAATGCGCAAAGTCTGCGATCCTCCTATCCTTCATCTTGAGGATATCTCGCATGATAAACTCCTGCACCGCGGGTATGTGTATACGCTCGCTGCCGCCGCCGACTTCTACGCCGTTGAGGACGAGATCGTATGCTGCACTCTTAGCCTGCAGTGGTTCTGTGAAGAGGAGTTCGAGGTCGTGCTTGGATTTGGGGGCTGTGAAGGGATGGTGTGCTGCTGCGATGCCGGCGGAGCCTTCTTGGCCTGGGTCGTTGTCCTCGCCGGTGGGTTTGAACATGGGGAAGTCGGTTACCCAGACGAATTGCATTGAGTCGGGAGTACCTGGTGCGGGGAGGTCTTCTACGAGGCCGTTGGCGAGAAGCTTTTTGTATAACTCGTTGCGGATTTCGCCGATTGCTGTGGAGGCGCGGTAGTATTGGCCCTTTGGCTTCTCGCGGGCTTGGAAGACGAGAATGTCACCCTCTAGAACACCCTTTCCACCTGTTGCGATGTTGACGATTTCATCGCATTCTACACCGAGTGAAGAGAAGCCGCCGCGAGGCTGTCGGGAGTCGCAGACTAGTATCACTGGCATGCCGTCTTTGTTCTCGCGAAGGTGTTTCGGTAATGTTTCGATGAACTCCTCAGTGAAGCGCTTTGGTCTTGGGATGTCGTCTTCTAGATCTTTGATGGGGATGTGGAAGGCTTCAATGAGGGGGTCTTTGAGGTATGTCATCATGCTGGCGAATTGTTCGCACATCTCGTTTGGTATCGTGTGGATCTGGAAGGGTTAGCGATAGATTGGTAAGGGGACGATGCGACGTACTCTTCCCGGGAGGCGCAAGTCTGGCTTATCGGTTCCGTACATGGAAATACACTCCTGGAACGTCAAAGTCGTGACCTTGTGCTGCACCGGTTCATCCACAGGACGTGAACCTTCAGGAATGTCTGAAACAACAGGAACACGACTTCCCCGGATGTCCTTGTAGCTATGCGCCGGTCTCAAAGCCGCCAGCGACCGCAGCACAATATCCGTAACATCCTTCCTCACCACTTCAGCATTCGCAAAGGCCCACTCCATATCAAGCTGCGTAAACTCAGGCTGGCGATCCGTACGAGCATCCTCATCACGATAGCAGCGCGCCCACTGCATGTATCGCGAAACACCACTTGCCATAAGGACCTGCTTGTACTGCTGGGGACTTTGGGTCAGAGCGTATGCGAAACCGGGTCTTCGGGTTGGTACAAGGAATTCTCGTGCGCCTTCGGGCGTTGACTTGAATAGTGTCGGTGTCTCGATGTCGGTGAAGCCCTTCTCTTGTAGACCTGCTGTTAATTGTCCTTTGAGCCATGATCGGAATTGAAGTCTTGCTAGGAGCTCTGGATGATGGCGGAGTTGGTAGTGGCGCTTGGTATCGGGGAATATGACGTCGGGTGTTACAATGAGATTTTGCTGTACGTCGTTCAATGGTCGGATGTCTTTGACGTAAAAGGTTCGTTTGGAGGGTTGCTTGTCGGCGTCTGGGCTTGGGCTCGCTTCGCTTTCGGTGCTAACGACAATGGGACTTGTTGCGCGAATACTTCGAAAGATTGCAGAAGCTTCAGGGTATTTCGTCGAGTCGGCGCATAGCTGAATGACCTCTCCCGACGGTAAAACGAGATCAGCGAACGAGAGCTTGGAAGACATGTTCCTCCTCTTATTCATGAACCCCGCATACTGGCCATTGACACCAGGCATCGTCGGTATACCCGCATTGCTATCTGGCGCACGTTAGCACCGAATTAGCGGGCAGTGAAGTTGTCGTACACTGATCCCAGAGGTTGAGGACGTCGTCCTTGGTGGGTTGGGTTTTTGAGTAGGCGACGGAGGAGTGGGTGAAGCTTCGGGAGAGGAATTGTCGGGAGCGCAAGGGGATCAAGGATCGGGTGCATGTGCTGAGGCGCAAGGAGGCGCGACAGTGAGAGAGAGAGAGCGCCATGGTTATTGTTGCGTCGATTGAGGCATTGGATTGTTTGGAGGAGGATGGTGGGTCGATTGACTTCGAATTTCGTGGTGAGCTTCGGTGAGTGGGGCTTATCGATAAGGGAGCATTCCCCTCCCCGGCAGCCCTGCAGCCCTGGTACCGGCTGTCTTCTTGCAGACGACAGCACGGTTACACTGACTTGACCCTCGAGACAGAGAACAGCACTTTGACAATGGACATTTCATGGCTGAGGCGGTTCATCTGGAATTCCCACATGCGCCATCGTTCTTTATGTGGACTAGAACGTCAGCATCTGGATTATGATTCGGCTGGGGCCAAGAGAAATAAACAGCAGCATCATTTACATGGATGGTTTACCAGTCTGCCGTTTTCGGCTCTGAGCTTTCGCCGACTTAAGCTTGTTCTATTATCAATCATCCGTGCCATCATATCCTCCTTTGGTTCATCTACGCCACGAAATCCATGAACTGCCCGTCAGTGAGCCCAATCGGACCCGCCCCGACGGCCCGGCCCGAGTGCACTGGTGACTGCACTACGAACACTTTCGTTTCATGGCAACGACAACGTGTGACAGTCTCGTTCCAACATGACACCGAACGCAGACGAGAGTCAAAGCAAAAGTAATCACATATTCTGCATCGCATCTACAGTAACACCTGGTGTAAACGCTTGGCATGACTATCAGTATCAATACCTAAGGTAACCCGGGTCGTCCAAGCCCGTCCAAGTCTCGGCTAAAGGCATAGATCTGCTTTACATTGCAGTTTACAGGGCCTGAAAGAGCTTCATAAGACACAGCAAACCCGTAGCGCCCCGCCTCACCGCAATAGTAACATAATTACTTGCCAATGTCGGCATCCGCGATGGGCGCAAAGAGGGTCTCAATCAACTACGAGAGCGTGTTAGTAGATTGACCCAGACAGACTTCCGTAGTCTAACTGGCGGAAACTTACCCAGCGATCGAGCTTGCCCTCGTTGTCGTTGAACTCGGAGAATTTCTCGTCGAGTTTCTCTGCTACAGGTCAGTGTCGATGTCGCAACCAGCAAAGGACAAGGAATTTTTACCTGAGGTCACGAAAGTCACATTCTTGATGGACTGGTTGTCTCGAAGACTGTCGAGGAACTGCTCGGCAGAACTGGCTGTTCCGACCTGACCAATCATGAATTTCACACCTGGTCATACACGGTCAGCAAGAATACCAAGTCTCTAAGAGCTCGGGAATCTCATACTTCCACGGGGCAAGTTAGCAGCCTCCAGCCTGTTACCACACTCTACAATGGCATCGGCAAGCTCCTGCTTGTTTTCCGGCTCGGGCATACCATCAGTGCTGATGGATACAAGGAGAGGTCGATCAAAAGTCTTATTAGCGATCTTGGCGTACACGAGCGGCTCAAGGATTTTGCGCTTCAGGTTGGTGCCGATATCCGTGTCACCATTAGGCTGCCAGCTCATAGGCTGGATTATGCTACTGATTTGGTCGAAAGTAAGGTTGGACGAGTTGTCAATATCCTGGTTGATGAAACGCAAAGCAACACCTTCGCCGTCGGGGAGGATCTTGGTGGTGATTTTGGCGATACGTCCGATGAGTGCCTTTTGGTTTGCCCAGCGACCTTCGCGCTTCATGGAGCTGCTGTCGTCTGTTTCATGGTCAGCTGAGTTTCACGAGATGAGAGTTGACAGCTCAATAGCTTGGGTCTGGGGGAACTTGCCGCAGTAAATCACCTGCTGGTGCAGCGACACCTTGATGGTCTTTGGAAGAGTATCTTTGTCGCCAAGAGGTTCATCTTCCTTCTCCAGATTCGCCGCCTTTTTGGCAACTTGCTGGATGAAGTCGGGCCGGTCCTTGAAGAAGTTTTTGAGGACTGAATTCTCGTTGACATACTTGTCGACATTTTTCTGGAACTGGTTCTTGTTTGGGGTGAGGCCTTTGTTCACATTCTGTAAAGCGTTATTATCACCGACCGGTAGCTTGAAGCCAGATTGTTGCTTACAGTGTCAATCTGAGGATTATCTTCGCCGCTCAGGCCAGATGCGCGACGGACGGCGTCCTCAAGAGCACCATTCACCCAGGCCACAATGTAGAGCAGGAAAGCGAGGACCATGTCAGTAACCATTCCAGCAGTGCCGCGCTCTTTGTCGGGGTCGAGCGCACGAACGACAGCCATGTCTTTGGTAGCGACGGCATCGTCTCGAGCCGTGGTGCCAGCGGCATTCTTGACGGTCAGAGAAGCACCGGCACGGCGCAGGTTCCGGATGGACTGGATATCCCGCTTCTGAATGGCAAACATGAGAGGGGTCTTGTTCCCAGCGGCATCGGTAGTGCTATCAACCGAACCGGCTGGAGTGGAGGCGAGAAGCAGCTGGACAATCTTGGGGCGCTCCTTGGTCGTCATCCAAGTGGCGAGGAGCAGAGGAGTCTCTCCATCTCTGGACGGTGCGTCTGCCTTGGCACCCTTCTTGAGTAAGTTTTCCACAACGTTGGGAATGCCAGCGACGACAGCAGTCCCGAGAGGTGTCAGGCCGCTGGAGGGATCTATGGACTCAAGAATGTTGGGGTCAGTTTTGAGATAATTGTCGATTTTGTATTTCGAAAGGGTCCCATTGCGGGCGTCCTGGAAGATGGACATGGCTGCGACTGCAAGAAGAAGAACCTGTTCAAGGGATTTAAGGAAGAGCTTGTTGTTGCAAAGACAAGGCCAACCTTGCAACCTTCTCACCAATTGGTCTCGACACTCCCGGCTTGAGAGAAAGACCCGAGTTCGTTGGGCAAATTTGCACCCTTCTTATAGCATTTGTCAATGGCTCATCAGTTCTTCAGGTGCTTCGCGTCTCATTTGTGATGACGTATCCAGTTCCAGCTCTTGCAGGACTGAACCTAGACACCACCTTGAGACTTGTATGCAGGTTTCACCAGATTAGGCTCAGATAGCTGCTAAGACTCCATTCACACGCAGCTTTCAGCTACGCCAAAACCATGTCGCATTGCCAAAACCGTCACCACCTCAATTGTCGAAGCGTTAACCAACCAATCGAACGCACCCAAAAGAGCGATTCAGCTGTCGTCGGGCACCCTAATGGGCGGCTGATGCGCTGATCAGTTCCGGAAAATTGACATTGAGCTTGGCTCGGGCCGCGTCGATCACCAATGACTACTAACAAAAGTACTCGCCTGCATATATCACACACGGAAGGGCTTTCTCCCGAAAGCTACGCCCCGCGTCATCTGGTTGCTGCGCGAAATACAAGAGTTGTGTCTGAACTGCACAGGGTGGTTCATCCAAAGGGTCCGAGTATCCGAGTAACGGACATCCGTTTTGACCTCTGGACGTGCTCGTACTCATAGCAACCCCCAAGCTATTGATCTCTGCAAACTAAGGGAAAAGCTCGATCATGGAAGCCTCTATAAAGACTCTCAAGGCCCAGAAAGTCCCCATCCTCGAACGTGGACAGCCTGAATATGACAAGGCCATAGCCACGTCCAACCTCGTGTTCCGTTTCTCACGTCCGGAATTTGTGGCTCGTCCAGAGACTCCTGCCCACGTCCAAGCTGTCATCAGAGAAGCCAAGGCGAAGAAGCTCAAGGTCACCATCAAGTGCAATGGCCACTCGTATGCGGGCCATTCCACTGCCCAGGAAGGTATCTCCTTGGACCTTCGGAGCATGAAGAAGGTAGCCCTCGACATGAACACAAAGACTGTCACTTTCGACGCCGGTTGTCAGTGGGGCCACGTCTACGGGACCCTTATCGACGGCGGACACGATGGCTTCATCATTAATGGCGGCCGATGTCCGACCGTTGGCGTAAGCGGCTTCATCCTCGGGAGCGGACTTGGCCCATTCACCCGGACCTTCGGAATGGGGTCCGACACTCTCGTCGAGGCAACACTGGTGACGGCTGACGGTGATCTCGTGACGGTCTCAGAGAGGGATCCTCCCGGATCTGACGAGGCAAGACTCTTCTGGGCGCTCCGTGGTGCCGGCGGTGGCAACTTTGGAGTCATGGTCAGCCTCAAGCTCAGAGTCCAGCAGCTCAACAGCCAAGGCGGTATGGTGACTGCCGGGCGGTATCAGTGGTTCCCCAAAGATGGATTCACGGACGACGTCATGAAAACCATGGACGACTTCTACGTGACTGACTGGCCTACAAACCTGACCATCGACAGCACCTGGATCTGCGACCT
Organism: Fusarium mundagurra; assembly: GCA_013396205.1. Classification (NCBI taxonomy): domain Eukaryota; kingdom Fungi; phylum Ascomycota; class Sordariomycetes; order Hypocreales; family Nectriaceae; genus Fusarium; species Fusarium mundagurra. The sequence continues at coordinate 129,860 of JAAOAN010000356.1, read as the reverse complement.
TCGACAGTCCAACAAGGGCGGTGTGCGGTTCACAATCGCCTTTGACGGCAGCAAGGAGGAATACGACGGCATCATTGACAAGTATATCAAGAACACGGAGCTCAGCACACAGCTCAAGCGTCGCGTGCTGCCCGAGAAATCCACCCGATTCCTGTACGAGACGCTCGTCGGACAGTGGCTGGAAGAAACGCAGCGAGCCTATCCCGCTAATGCGTCGTATGAGCTGTACAGCTCCTTCATCTTCACAAACAAGGACCCCGTCGTTCTCAAGAAAGCCACAACGGCGACCCGAGAGCTCATGCAGGAATTCCGCAAGAAGTTCGCCGGGGAGAACGTCAACTTCTTGGTCACATGGATCCACTCCGGCGGCAAAGCCGCAGAGAAGAAGCCGACCGACACGGCCTTCTTCTGGCGCAGCGCCGTGTTCCACACGTACGTGACGGTCGAGTGGACGGACAAGTGGATGGAGCGAGACATGCGCAACTTCATCGCAAAGGTGAAGCAGGCGCTGCGGCCGCTGTCGGTGTCGGGCGTGGCGTCGTTTGTCAACTTCCCGGACCGCGACGTGGCTGAGGCGATCCATGAGCGCGCGTACTTTGGTGATAACTACGAGGAGTTGCGGAAGATCAAGAAGATCTGGGACCCGGACAACTTCTTCAACTGGGTCCAGGGCGTTCGTCTACCGGGCGCGCCAATCGAGAAGGGCAAGCCGACGGTGGATCCGGATGAGGAAGAGAATAAGACGGACGAGATTGCAGGAGAGCAGTGGAAGAAGTGGTCAGAATGGAAGACGTACAAATCTGATGATTGGCAGAAGGACCTGGACATGTTGGCTGAAATGGGCTACTGAGTTAGTGCTAGTCGCGCTTCAATTGGTGTTGTTGCTTGAGTTCCCAATCCAAATGGTATTATGCCAGGCTCGCTAAGCTTTCCTATGATACAAATGCAATTTGAGTGTACATTAATTATCTGGGCCCAAGGTCAATCTTCCCATGGTGTAACGATACGTCGTCGCCCGACCCTCTATCACTAGGATCACCATGCGGTATGCTTCCATCACTTGTCGCAAGCCCCCTCTGGCTTGAGTTGGGTTCGTATGCGTCATCTATCCGATGGAAATGCCCCGTCTTTCCACCTGTCCCTCCAATCGTGACGAGTTCTGTTGGCATCCCGGTGCGAGCAACTGCGTCTTTCCTGGATGTGACGCTTTCGAACTTGGATGAGATCATGAGCATCAGTGGTCGAAGTGTGGGGAGGCAGAGGGCGATGGTTCCGCAGGCTACTTCGACGACACACCAGGCGCAAGCTGTAGCGAGGGTCCCTAGGAACGTCAGTCAAGTGATGTGAGTGTGTCGCTCGAGTTCTTACATGTTGTGTCAATGGGGTCGAATTGCATGATGGTCGTGAATCGGTAGATACTGGCGAACAAGACGCTAAACGGGTCAATACCAAGGACTCACAAGCTGGTGGATGAGCTTACAAACTGCCAAGCAAAAAGATAACCAGCAGCGACAACTTCTGCGCCATGTTGACCTGCAACTTCAAAATTGGCCTGACCGGCAAACACAAAATCGCAACATCCGTCGCGATATTCGGGATCGCATTGCCAATAAACGACGCCTTGAGGTTGATGCAAGTCCCATAGTCAATCCACGGCATCCAAGCCTTTTTGATCGGATGGCACTGGAAGATGCACACGGCGCAAATCGCAATCCACCAGCCAATTACAACAGCAGCGATGATGGCCGAGACCAATCGGAAGTTTCGAGATGGGAAGATGCGCAGGTACATCGATAGAAGGGCGAGTTTGATGAGCATTACTGCCGTGACGTAGATGCATTCGAAGGCGAGGAGGAGTTTGAAGAAGATTATTAGGTCTTCTTCCGACACGCGCTTTGCATGCTTTCCGAGACCATGCGCAATCACTGATCAATTGTTAGCGACGACAATATGTGACCTAATGGTATTACTTACTGCCATAATTGAGACCTCCTGTGATGAAAACAAAGACCTAACTCATTGTCAGAATTGTACAACTCTTGGCGTCCAAGCAAAACCCACCAGCGCTACCAGCGTCAACCAGTCATCAGTTCCAAATCCAATCCTCACATATCGCGCCCAGAATCGCAGAGCGACAAACACAGCGGACAGCACAAGAACTATTGTCGTCGTGGCATTGAGCTCGCTGCTCCGATCGGTGTTGTCGTCACGGCCATACAACGAGGCCATACTGCAAGAAAGGAAAAAACGATGATGCTGAATCGAAAAAAGGGAGACCGAGTTACATGAGGGGATGGATGTCGTAGGGTCATATGAAGTAACAAGGAGCACCACAGTACGAAAAGCATTCCAGCACCAAGCGGACTTTAAACTTAGTTTCGCATCTCGAAGCTGGCCCCGGATATTTTTTTTTTTCCCTTCACAAGCGTTCCCGTATATTTCTCACTAACTAACACTAGCTGGGCGTTGCGAGGTGAGGTGACATCGCGAGCGAGTTTACGAGGTAGGGGTCTGACATCCCCGAGCGAGTGAGTGGCTTTTCTTCGACGCCACCGGGGAAGACTCCCTGGCTTTGCGGCCGATCATCCATCCCATCGACCAGCCAGACACACGGAGGCTCATTTAGCGTTGTCAGATGTCAATTTCCGTCGAGTCAAGCCTAACGATTCACCCTATTGTTTGCCCAATCTGAACCTGCGAGAATGAAGATCGCAGAAGCAAAAAAAAGAAGCAAATACGCATTACGCAATGAGTCAGAGGAGTCGACTATTGAGAAAAAATTTGTAGTGTTGCACCCTCGGCTTTAATATGGATCGATACCTATTTTGAAGAGTGAACTAGACAAGGGATGTGGCTGTTGTTGGATCCATTGAAATGCGGCACCGCGCGAAGAACAGTTGAGGTCCGACCGTTCTAGCGACTCGGCATACAGCCTTATCATCTTAAAAAATGCACCTAATAGGCCCTGTCTAGCGCTTTGACGGCGGGCGGAAACTGTGCCCCGTGTGCTGATCAGGCCGCTTCTTGGCTCAAAGTCATTCTTTCGCAAATCAACGGTTTTAACTGGTCCCCTATTAGCTCTTTGACCTTATTGTGAGCAGTCACATATGTAAGTCAACAATTGATTATTGCTTTTACAATCATCCCATTCTGAGTTCGACCGATGGACGGCAGGTTGAGTTTGACGTTTGAATCAGATGAAACATTTCACCTGGGATTCGGCACTTTTGATACCCAGCAGCGTGGTATCGTCACTGGAACACGCAATCCTTGCCCCATGCTAGGCGAAGCAGAATTATTCTCCGGCGTTCTTTCTAGTTCACCTCCTTAATTCACCAAAATTAATTCCCGGGAAAACTGAAACATAGAATGTCATTGATCTGCCATTATATTTCCTCTATTTGATCTGCGAAATCAAGGTCTCGAAATCAACCAGGTCCCAGACTTGTGCAAATTTTCCATCGACGACATGGTACAGCGTGAACTGGCTCGTCTCAATCTTGCGGCCGGTGGCTTTATAGCCGCGAAAGTCACCCTTGTGAGTGCCCGTGACTTTGAAGAGAAGGGAGAGATAGTCGCCTTCGATGGTGAGGTTTCGCAGGTTCCAGTGCCAATCGGGAAATGCGTCGATCATGGGTTGGAAGGAAGATGTTACTTCTTCTGGGGTTATTGGTTTGTCGTTTACGAGGAGGGGGGATGCGTAGAATGTTCGCATTGCTTCGAAGTCGTGGGCGTTGCAGTGTTCCAGATATGTTTTGTACAACGTTCGATACTCGTCGGTTGATTTGGATTGGGGTTGTTGACTGGCCATTGTGTTGGTACAATGGGGCAGACTATGGAGTAGCTTGTTTGGAAAAAGATACTAGTGATGAACCCTTGACGGGGAGCTTGCAAGGGATATACGAGGCTAACCGAGGTGGAACTTTACTGGATCTTGGATATTAAACATCCGTACGAACGCTAGCAATTTATATTTGGATTGTGAGCAGCAAGATTGTCTGTTGAAATCATCAAAGCTTACATTGTCGCTGACTGATCTTTGTCATAACTGAGCATGCGTGTTCATAGGCTGGGAAGAGAGTCAGCGCAGCATGTCGCCCGAATGGGTAGAACCATATGCAGGCCAAGATATCTTCAGCATGACCGTCATGCCGAGGAGGTCTGCCCTTTATATACACATATAAAATCTCTACTGGGTCAGTCAACACAAAACTCGAGAAAACAAGGGAAAATCAATCTTCCGACATGAATCACGGCGCTTCAGCGTTGGGAGTTACGAGTACCAGGCCGGGTCTCTGTCGAGATGTCAGTCTCTGTCAAATGGAAAAGAACTGGCCATACTTCTCGAGCAGCCGAGATGGTCTTGACATTGAGAGCGAATCTTCCCATGATTTTTCCTCTTTGTGTAGATAAAATGACTGCTCGTGCAAGATCCAGGCAGTGTCTGCAAGTTGCAACCTCTGCTTACGCCCTCTAGAATGAGGCTCTACATTTATCAAGGATAGTCCCAGCTGGAACGTCAAACTGCATTTGACTTTACTAGACCAGACTAATCAAGACCCAGATTGCACTCTATCGACCTACTTGGACTCTGTGCTGTTTTCGACCAGGAGAACCCTGATCGGCCAAGTGTTAGCCGCGTTTGACGCATGCCATATCCAACTAAGCCCATTCAAATCTAGTCCAAACCCACAGCGTTGACTCGCGCTCTGCAGCGTAAACCCTGCGTGCGTCGCAACGAGATATGACGGACCCTGCAATCGGGTGGCGGTTGGATTCAACTGAAACTGGACCCCTCCACTAGTCTGTGAGACATTACTTATTCTATCGTCTCCTCCCCCTCCATGTTCTCCAATTCACGTAATATCTTACAGTCTATTTGAACCTCGTCATGTCTAACCCTACTATCGTCTTCGCTCCTGGTGCGTGGCACACAGCTGATTGCTACGATGTCGTGCGAAAAGACCTCCACGCCAAGGGCTGGGAGACTGAGGCTGTTGATTACCCCTCCGTCGGCGCTGAGCCTCCTACCGTGGGCTTGAGCGATGATGTCGCTGCCGTGCGAGCTGTTGTTGAGAAATTGGTTGGGGAGGGCAAGAAGGTCATGGTTGTTGTACACTCGTACGGCGGGCTTGTCGGTGCTGAGGCTGTTAAGGGTCTGGGCTTGAAGCAGCGCGTGCAAGAGGGCAAGACGGGCGGTGTGATTCAGCTTGTTTATCTGAGTGCGTTCGTCATGCCAAAGGGAGTTAGCATTCTTGCGGCGCTTGGTGGAGAGTATCTTCCTTGGATGCGAGTTGAGGTAAGTTGTTTATCGCTCATCAAGATGATTTTCTAATGATGGACAGGGAGACTATGTCTACGCTGACACACCCGACAACGTGTTCTACCACGACGTCGACCCCGAGACTCAAACCAAGGCCATTGCTGCGTTGAAGCATCAATCTCGTCGCGTGTACACCGACAACGTCGAGTATGAGCCGTGGCACGATGTCCCCTGCTTCTTCATTTTCTGCGATGAGGACCGTGCTATTCCTTTGGCTATTCAGGAGAATCTGGCTGCTACGTTGGGTCCTGATGCTGGAAGCTTTCACATTAAGAGCTCTCACTCACCGTTCCTGTCGCTGCCGAAGGAGACAGTTGAGGGACTGGAGAAGGCCGCTCAGGATGGGTTGGCTAAGAGCTCAAGCTAGATGTGCTGGGGCTTTTTAGATTGAATATTAGCGAATGGAAACCATGATTTGATCGAAAATAAATTGCTGTGTAAATCGTGAGCTGCGAAACAACTGGTCGCACGTCGACACTTGAACTTTGTATAGAGTTTTAAATGCTTAGGCACCGAGTCCAGGCAGTCATCATGTCCCCCGACTTTCACTTTCTCCGTCTCGTGATCCAATCACAAACCAAAACCTTGTTCGAAAGATCTTATCGGCGCTTTGCCTTCGTCTGTAATGATATCATGAAAAACCTTGATTTCTTGTCCAGCTATAAAGCCCGCAACGCCCCCTCCTGCCCCTCACTCATCCCGTGGAAAACCTATCTTCTGTTCATCAGACATGCCTTCTGACATCTTCAACAGGCTCCCGCCCGAGATTCATATCAACATCGTGAAACATCTCGGCCCTGAGGGAAACTATGTCTCAATTCGGGACATTCGATCTTTTACTTCGGCTTCCCCAACCGCAAGACGTTATTTCTACGCCAACCAGTGCGCTTCTTTTGTGCGGCCGTATATCCAAGAAATATCCAAAAAATTTGGGGATGAAGCACTCGTACCGTTAGCAGTGATTCTCCTGCAAGCGAGAAAGGTACGTGCCCAGACTCGGGGGTTAACGTCCCCTCAGATCGAGCAACGCATCAGACCTTACCTCGACGCTTTCACTCGCTTCGAAAACTCAGAGCCTGAAGAGGAATGGAAGGGAAACTTGGGCTGCATTACAGCCCTAATCAACATGAACCGGGAATTTGACAACATCTTGGATGATTTTACCTACTACATCTTGAAACGATATTATTTGCGGCCACGGCTGCCACTCTATGATCCCCCACCTTCATATCAGAGCACTGTCATCAATCACTTCCTCCGTTACGACCTTTATTGCCAACTAGGATGTCACGGGGAAGATAAGCTCTTTGCGGAAAACGAACACGTCAAGGAACTCGAATCTCATCTCTACAAGCTCATGCTACCAACCAACGCTCACCGCTTGGGACGGATCAACATGCTATATTTGATTAAAGAGCTACTCGATAGGATCCTACGCTCCGTCGACAAGCAAATCAACTATGCAGGGGATGCACGAAAGGAGCGTAAGCAAGTGGACGACATCATACGCCAAGGGGGGACTCCGGAATTCGTCATGCAGCGCCTAAGAGAGTGCCGGTTTAGATCAAGACATGACCGCGATACCAAGCTATTTCTAGATCACGTTTGTCTTCTGGGTTATCCTTTTGTCCTCTACTTGCAAAAGCTTGGAGACAGTGCACGGAAAGCATGCATCCTCGACATGTTTTTCAAAATCACCACAGAGAAATTTCAAGCGAAGGCCGGGATAAGGAAGTCTACTGCATCTGCTACCAAGCGAGAAAGGATATACAGCTCTCTCGCCTTGAGTGGATGGTAACGCGAGGTGAGGTTAGAGCTAGAGAGATTTTGAAGCACAGAAGGTCAGGTTTCCCCTCAGTTTGCATGATACAACTACTCTAAAATAACAATAAATATTACTTATAAGATAGTTTTGGGAGTGTGGCCGAAAGACAGTTAGCAAGGCGAAATCTTAAGTATTGGGTAATCCAAGATGCACGAGAATAAGAAGGAAGAAACTTTCTTTAAGCCACTAAATCCTTACAGCAAATCGGAGCCTTATAGATTATTATAAATGTATGTCTTTTGGAGCTCAAGAGTTTATGTGAAAAAATGCCTTAATTTTTGTCCGTCGTCTTGAGTTATTTTGATGAGATACTGGTAGCCTTTGCACAAAATGAAGAAGCCTGAAATACCAAGCTGAGCGTATAAACGTGTGATTACATGCTGCAAATCAGATAGACTGACAAGCGTGGCTGTAAGACTTGATCGATAAGAGTACGAGCACGCTGATTCGAATGTTGAGCCATAGTTCTGTCGACAAGAAGTCTTTATTGATTATGCTTTATAGCCGAATAGGCTTCCGCCTATCGCAAAGGTCTACGGCATATTGACTTTTTATCAGCAAGTATCGTCAGTTTAACTTCTGCTTGGCAAACGATAATGTAAGTGCTGCTATAAAGGAAACTGTTCCCCCTGCTTTGACACTTCCTGCAATCTATTTATCTGAGGCACAACTACTCAAGTCTTGCTGAGCAAACCTCAGACTGCTAGCAAGGTGGTAATGTCATGATATCGTTCATTCTCCAACTCACACCGTTCATCACCCGAAGTTATGGAAACGACCCGCAACTCTAGCGATTCCTCCCTATTCCTTGTTGGTGCTGCCGCATCCTTGGCTTTAAGCTTTCTGACCTTCTACCTTCAAAAGGACACTGGACCCCAATTAAAGAAAATGGATTGTTTTGAAAAGCTGCCAGCGGAGCTCAAGTTCCAGGTATTTGAGCAGTGCGACTCAATGAGCGATGTAGCGTCATTCGCCGCGGCTTCCCCGTCAGTACGAGCTTGCTGCCGAGTAAACCGAGATAAGCTCCTTGGATGTCACATTTCCTACATCCGAGAAATATTCTACAATGATGAGCTCATACCCTTGGCTTTAATGGTTGCAAGGATGCGACGTCGCTTGAAAAGGCGTCGGAACATGCATCAACTTGTGGAACTCCTGGAAGATTATATTCGTGGGGGCAAGTCTAAGCTGTTTCGGCGGAGGTTTGATGACTGGGAAGAGAACCTTAGACAGATTCAAGATCTCGTCAATATCAGCACAGAGATTCTGGAGCTTTGTCCGAGGGCATCCTACAGCCAGTTAGAAGAATGGGCCAAGCCCCTTCTATCCAAGCTGTGGTACCACAGATTCTTGGAAACCTATCTGCGTGATGAGATCAGTACCACTATGAAGCGCTATGGCGATAGCATAATGCTTCCGCCCAAAGAAACTCTTAGTCCTGAGCTATACGTGTTCTTGTTCACGCGTAACTATGTGGGGAGCAGGCTGCCTGATAGTAAGTCCACCCGCCCTATTACCCGATCGAACTGTGCGAAGCTAACATTTACCAGAGCATACTGCTGATTTAGTAGACATGAATGTCGCTCTCGGTCGGCTTGGTGCTGGAACCTTCCAAGAGGTAGGTTTTAGTATTGGCGATCCCTTGCACGGACTGAGGATGTCGAGAAAGAGGAAGCGTCAGATACAAAGTTGGAGAGATGGACGAAGGAAAGCCTGGGAGAAGGAGGATAGGAAGGCTCAGATTGGGCAAATGGTGGTATATAACGGCTCCGGGGAGCTGCTGCGAGTCGATGAACTTATTTACACGAAGCATACTTGAGCAACGATCATGCACAAAGATGCTCAGTACTGGTCGATCATTGGTTATCACGTTTTGCAATCTGAAGCTATCATCACCCTCCTATGGAAAGAAATTCTTAAACTACCTCCGGCTTTTCTCTAAGTCATTGTGTATTCCTGACCTGGCGCTCTTCAACAACACTCACACTGACTATGAGGAACTGAGAGACTAACATGCTAATACTTAAATAAATCTGAATCTATGCATAATGCATCTAGTGATATAATAGAAGAAAAAAAATGCCCGCTTCAACTTTTACATACAGTCTACCATACAGTCTACGCGAATTATAATAATCCTTTGCTCTAACTACAGATGGCTTCGCTCGGAAAGGCTTGAACGAACAGCCATGGCAGCTCGTGTTCCTTCTTCAATGGCTCCATCAATAAAGCTACGCCATCCAAGGGCCCAGTCAGAGCAGGCAAAGATGATGTTGCCCTGCGTGGCTCGCATGTCGCCGAGATGATCGGTCAGGAGACCAGGTCGAGAGAAGAACCTATAACAGTCAGTTACGCCATGGGGAAGGAACAGGATTTACTTACCAAGCTCCCTTTGCAAACTCATCCTTGGACCAGTTGTGAAAGACCAAGCGCTTGATATCCATCGTAGCAAAGCCTTGGAAAGCAGCCTTGGTCTTTTCGATGTCCTCCTCGGGATGGAAGTGGTTATGCTGGCCGCCAAAGGCCACGATGTGAGTGTTACCAGCTGGGGTCGTACCATCTCCAAAGCCATATGAGAGCTTGTTGTGAGGATAGCTGATACTAGTCATCGAGCGAAGATCTCGATCAGAAACCTCGGCGTGAACCTTTGTGCACTGGTTGATATGACCAATATCGGCGGCCGCCTTCTTACCAGGCATCAGAGGAGGATCAAAATGCACATCATTAAGGATGTTAAGCGGCATAGCGCTAATCATCTTCAGCGCTCTGAACTTCTGGCCACTTCTCGCAGTGACCTCAACGCCAGCAGGACCGCTCTTCACAGAAGCAACAGGCGTGCTGAAAGAATACGTCAAGTTTCCACTAGCCAAAGCCTCCTTGAAGAAACGAATAGAGAAGCTTGACTGGCCGCCCTTGAACTTGTACTTGACAAGATACTCAATGCAACCTTGATATGTGTAGCCGCTAAGAGCCCACCAGTGCAAGAACTCGTAGAAGCTGGTGGTCTCAAGGGTGCCACCACTGCAGAGAAGAACGAAGGCTTCTAGGCATATACGCTCGTTGGGGGTCAGATCGTTTTGGATCTCAGCGAGACGGTCTGCGATAGACATGCGATCGTATTTGGCGGCTGTTGGGCCGAGGTTTGCGCTGTGGGGGAAGACTAATGCGTCTCGACCGGCTTGGCCGTCGATGTTGACGAGTTTCTCAAGGCCGCTTTGCATTAGTTGATCCTGGGTTTGTTAGTCTGGGTTATCGAATTGTTATTTTCGGACACTAGGACTTACCTCTTCCTCGTGAGTGAACTTTTGAGTGCCCTCTGGTGTCACAAGAAGATACTTGTTGACGCCTCTTGAGAAGTCATACGAGATCTCGAGTTCATCTTGCATACCGTATCTGGAGATCTCACGCCAGACGTTTGGTTGTCCCCAGTATACCCAGGTACCACCCATTTCGTATGGATAGCCCTCGATGTTTGAGCTCCATGACCGGCCTCCAATGCGATCACGAGCTTCAATGAGCAAGACTTTGTGGCCTAGTGTTTGTCAGCAACCTGTCATGAGTTTAAAAGGCATCTGTGCTTACCAGCAACGGCTGCATCACGAGCTGCCGTCAGACCACAGTAACCTGCACCAACGACAATCACATCAAACTTGGTGTTCTTGTCTGAGAGATTGGTAGGAGGGTTGATAGCTCCAATGCATGGAACACCAGCCTTGAGTCCTCGGGACTCAGTCCATGAGAAGCCATCTCGAGAAGACATTGTGAAGGATTTTGGTCAAACTTGATAACAAAGGTTGAATTACGCGTCACTCGAGTCAAGGAAATTAATCGATCAAGACACTTGTACAAACAAAACAAGAATGATAGGCAGAATCAACCAGAAGTATCGTCGAGGACGGCTACTCATTTTATCCTCGGTCCGTGTTCTCATCCTCGCCACAAGTCCCCATTTCCTCAAAAGGAAATTTCTCGAGAAGATAACGAAGATCCTCTATCTAGACCAAAACCTCACGATACGAAGATCTCGCCCCATCGCGATATCAGGTATCTCTGACGCGAATTACCGCATTCGGTAATTTCGCGAGAGACGCAGACAATCTAGATCTCCCCCGCAATCCGCTAGGACCCAGCATCAAGGTTGGCACTAGCAAGCCAGTTCCTTGGCCCCAATGAAATAAGCCATTCTTCTCGTAAATCTGCCGGATGCGGTATATTCAGTGGAGATGCACTGATATCGCAAAACCTGGGGTAGGACATGGGGCTTATCAGGATATCTCGGCATATTGGAAGTTGATAACATGTCAATGAAGGGCAGTGTAGATTTGACGTGTGTTGGAGATTTGTGCGACGGTGGCCCCCTTTCCCTGATAGGTCTTATCAACGCAAGTGGCTCGGCCTTGTGACCTTGGAAAAACGAGTATATGAGTCAAGCGTTTTCTCCCTCTGATACTCCAACGAGAAAACTACTTCGTCATAACAGAATCTCGATAACAGCCCAAGATGACTTCTTCAACGCGGGAAGGCGCTTTGCAACAGCGTCTCTCGACTTTGACCATGGTTGCTATGGCCTTTGCCATTCTCAAGTTCGTCATACCCTGTTTTGTCCTTGGCACTGGCTAACCCCCCGTCAGTACATGGATTGCACTCGCTGGTACCATGGCGTACATTCTCCCTTCTGGGGGCTCGGTGTCGTTTATCTATGGGTTCATAGTTTGTGTTCTGTGTAACTTGGCTCTTGCTGCTAGTCTGGGAGAAATGGCTGCCCTTTGGCCAACTGCAGGTAGGAGGATTCGAGCATGTTCTTGGAACAATGGCTAATTGCTTTTAGGTGGACAGTATCACTTTATGTACGCTCTTTGTACACCAAAGTGGAAACGACCTATGGTACGCTGAACTCGCTAACTCACGAACAAAGACTAACACTTGACAGAGCTTCTTTATTGGGTGGACCAACATTGCTGGTTGGTTGACCATCGTAACAACTCAAGCCTTCTTCGCTGGTAAGATATCCCCAGACGGACATCAGCGTATCAAATACTAACTGTGACGACCTAGCTCAACTGGTCTCCGCCGCAGCCGTCGTCGCTTCGAATAACGCATACGAAACAACACAATGGAAGACATATCTATTCTTCCTCGCCATCCTTACCTTCGGAACCGTCGGCAACGTCTGGGGTAATAAGATTCTCGGTCGTTGGAACGACATGGCTCGTAAGTGCCCCGTCAGTATGTCCTGTCCCACCAACTCACGTAGTTGATAGTGTATTGGTCGGTCCTTTCGGTCGTTATCATGAGCATCATCCTCCTTTCCATGTCACCAAAAACAGATGCCCAGCAAGTTTTTACAGAGTTCAGAAACGAGACTGGTTGGTCTGATGGTGTCGCTTGGATCCTCGGCTTACTCCAATCCGCTCTTTCGCTCATTGGGTTTGATGTTGTCTTGCATCTAACTGAAGAGATGCCTAACCCTTCGAGGGATGCACCTCGAGCCATGATGCTAGCTATAGTCATTGGAGGTGTCACGTAAGTTATCCTATATCTTTAGCCCTGTGACCATTGCTGACCTGGATCAGTGGCTTCCTCTTCATCCTAGTCATCCTCTTCTGCCTCACCGACCCCGCAACAATCCTCGCCTCCAACACTGGCATGCCCATCGTCGAACTCTTCCTCCAAAGCACAAAGAGTCGCGCCGCAGCAACTATCCTAGCCCTCATGCTTAGCGTCTGCTTCATCAATGGCACATCGGCCAGTATAACCAGCGCAAGTCGTCTTCTCTACGCCATGGCCAGAGACAAGGGTATCATCTGCCACAACTACTTTGCACACATTGAACCGAAGCTCGATGTCCCTGTCCGCACAATCACACTGTGTTTCATCTTCAATGTCCTCTTTGGGCTCTTGTACCTTGGTCCTGCTGTGGCTTTCAGTGCTTACATTGCTTCGTGCACCATCTTCCTCAACGTTTCTTATGCTGGCCCGGTCATTGCCTTGTTGGTGAGGGGTCGAAGTATTCTTAAGGAGTACCAGACAAGAAAGACACCGGCCAGGATGGGCTTGAGGACTGGTGCTGCTGTCAATGTCATCGCAAGTGTCTTTGTCGTTGTTATCACCGTCGTAAGTACAAGATACCTTGACTCTCTCCAACTTTTCGCTGACTCCTCACAGTTCTTCTGTTTTCCGACTGCCCTTCCCGTGTCAGCTAACACCATGAGTAAGCATATCCAGCTACCTTTAGTACCTAGAGGCTTACTAACTTGGATAGACTACGTCTCTGCTGTCGTCGGCGTTTTCTACCTACTTCTTGCCCTGTACTGGATAGTTTATGGCAAGACCTTTGAAGGCCCTGTAAGTCAGCCCCACAATACAAACGAGAGTCTTCTTCATCCTCTAACACAACTACCAGAACTTCGAGGCCATCATTGGACAGCCCTTACAGATCAAAGGAGAACATGAGCCGGAAGCAGTACATGAGAAATCCGAGACGTCAACAAAGGCCTGACTATTTATTCGATATTTACTGCGATTCAGAGGGTAGTTAAAGCAACAAAGCTTTTGTTCAGATCATTGCCAGTAGAATTGATAAGAGGAGAGCAGTGACTTACAAGTGTGCGAACGAACAAACAGTGCCATTGTTCGCAGGAGTCAGGGCAATTTTCTCCAACCCATGACTCTTGAGAAGCAAGAAAATATCTGACTAGGTTGATCTAAAGCTCCACTAAACTGCTCTAAAAGCTTTCGCGGCTTATGATATGTTTAGGGGCCGTCGTGTTTGTAAAGTTCCACCTTGTTCCTTAGTTGAGAACGATGGTGCTGCAGTATGACTGAGGTTCGGTAACCTCTGCCTCAAGCATTGAAGGTTGCTTGAACTTGATCGGAGTCGGGATGTCGCAAAAGCAGGATGGACTGGAAACGCTGGTTCCGATTCATACAGCCCTGTAGCCGTCTTTCGATGATGAGTCTGAAGCTTCTGTAGAGGGATGAATATGTCAGCGAATGGTGTGTGGTTAACAAGATTGGAGGCGCTTACCTTATGAGCCATGTTGTTCAAATGCTGGTATAACCCTGGCGATATGCAAAGACCTTTTTGAACACTTTGCAGCCAATAACGCGGCAGACGTGATGATCAATAAACTCCTAGTGCGTTGGCGAGTGGGGGAGATAGGAATACAAAGTCGCAAATAGGCATGTTTCTGCAATCCTTGGAAGGTAGGTTAATTGGCCCTGATCTGGTCAAAGTCGGGTAGAGGAGGACGTGAAAGAGGCGCTGGTGATGGAGAACATGTTGGCCAATCGAAGTCGACAAGCGACATATTCTCTAGAAGAGGGTAAGGAGACAAATAGTTCAAGGTTGTACGCTTGATGCTTGTTGGAGTAGGAGGTATAACATTGCTGTCAAAGGATAGAGAGAGAGATACCCGGCCACTCGTGGTTGTGAGAAGCTGTAATTCAGAGCCAACACTCGGTAGTTAGCTTAACAAGATGTATTTTCAGACCATTATCACAAAGGGCAGGCAAGCGTTGTCACGCACGGCTTGCGATAAACAGTCATTCACTATAAAGACTCCATACCAAGATTTCATCATTTCCATCTGCCTCTGTCTCTAGTCCTTCCAGCCATATACCCAGCCTAGTTGGCACCAGTGTCCTGCTTCTTGATAGCACCTTCATCGCGACCATTGTCCCTCGCCTTGCGCTTCATGCCCCTGTCGGGCGTTTCGGGCCTAGCTGCATCAGAAAAGGGCGCATCGATCTCGGCCTGCTCTAATTCCTCGTGTTCCTGGGCCATGCCGTCGATATCCGAGGACTCTTCATCCTCCGCGTCGCCGTCCAAGTCGAACACATCACCGAGTTGCTGCTCATCCTTTGTAGCCTTGGCACCCCGACGCGTCTGGTTGTGACGGCTTGCGGCTCCCTCTGACATACTGCCATACCAGTTCCAAGGTCCGCGTCGATAGGACTCATATAGCAGAGCTAATGGAAATAGGCAGCACGGTCGCCCGGCGGTAGTAACGACGGGTCGCTATTTGTCTGATCAAAGACGAAGCTGAGCCCACCGTTGATGTCGCCGCGAAGAAGTTTTTCAACCTTATCGACACCGACTACTGGTGGCGAGGACGCCGCTTGCTTCTTGTTCCCTCGTTCCATCTGCGACTTTGACCGTACAGTTTTGGGATCTCTTGCGTCCTTGATACGCTGGTTGACAGCATCTGGATGCCCAAATATGGCCGGCTTATTTGGGTACAAGATCTTGTAGTTACGCCAATCAAATGAAGTCAGGACGCCTTTTTTGTGCTCTCCAAAGTTGAACTTTGGAGAGGGATCCTTGACTGGACCATTGATGGTCCTAGAGGTACCACTTCGATCCATATCTTCGATGCTGAATTCCTTCTTTTAGTCAGCCTTTTGGTCAGCCAGTGACGCCTAATCGTTACGCCACAAGCCCCCTTTTGTTTCGTCATGTGATATTTCTTCAAGTACGATTAACGGCGGAAGCAGATCTTGAGCAGGGTAGGACACACTTCCATCCGGCAATTTCAGTGGTGTCCTCATGGTACGGCGAACTTGAAGCATCTTGAAAATCGGCCGCACAACAAGTTGACCAGCATTTGTCCCCCAATTGAAAGCACCACCAGTAACGCGGAAAATGTCTGGATTAGCCATCCAAAGGCGACAGTTGCCGTTGGACTTGTTGAAAATTTCCTCGAGTGCGGTAAACTGGGGAAACTCTGTCAGGTAGGATTCAGTGAAGATCCCACGACTTGTGTTCTTCCCGATGCCTGAAGTGTTCTCTTCTGCATACGGATCATGGCTCTCGTCGTACAACCCTCGCATCTAGCCAATTGATCGAAAGTCGACGTCAAGTTCAATACCATAAATGCCCACATGAGAGACAGAGGAGACAGCAAGTCTTTGAGAGAACTCACAATCGGTGTGCCAGACACCAAGAGCAGCCTTTTCCAATCGAGAAGGCGCAGCATGTGATTATAAATGCCGTTGAGCTTTTTGGCATTATGAGCCTCGTGAGCGACAATAAACTCAAATGTTGCTTTCGAGAAGGCTTCAGCTTTGGACAGGTACTCGATAAGATTGCCGTAGGCCTCTTCGGCGGCCTCGGTTTCGTTTCGGGCGATAAACTCGATATCGTCCATGTTGAGCTCACTGGGGGTAAAGTTCTTGATGGCCGCTGCCTCGTCATCGTCCTCCTCGACATCCTCATCCTGGGCTTCAGAACCGTCTTTGGCCAATGTTCGTTGTTTCAAAACCGATATGGGGCTTTGCCATCCTTGAAGACGCACAGTCGCTCTCGCTTCAAAACGGCGCGGCTGGACCATGTTGGGTAGGTTGAAATAACGACGACGCGACCATTCTGTTGAAGATGTCAGATTCATAACTCCAAGCAGGGGTTTCTGGAATACCTTTGGATCATGGACACGATCAGCGAATTGATTCAACATACTAATAAATTTGTTGCTATCAACCACATCTGCTTTCCTCTCCTGGAATTCGCTGGGCGTGCTGTAATAGACGAAGATCTCGAGATTTTTGAAATTCTCATGGCCCTTTCTCCAGGTCTGGCAAATCGAATTGACCGATGTAAGAATAAGGGATAGGTAAAACCTGATATTCGATTCGCCTTGAGTCTTCATTTCCATGTCATAACGCTCTTCTTGGCGTCTTTGATTGAGGGCGATGGTGCTATAATAGATTTTAGTTTCCCCCGTCCCCATGTCGTTCGAAATGAAGGTATGTCGCCAGAAATTCTCTCCACGCTGAACGGTGCTGACAGCATCTGGGACACATGAGTACGTCAGTGGTATTGACAAGCAACATCAAGGCAAAGAAAACTCACCTTCCACTTGGTGGGTCTTGAGGGACTGGACATCCTCGCGGCCAGGATACAGTCTGAGATCAAGCCAAGGCGCAATGCCAAATGCCTTGCAAAGGGATTGCAGCCCTTCTTTAGACGGTTCTGGCTGAAGCGACGATAGCACGTGCTCCAAAGCGTACTGCTGACGACTGAGCCTTACCAGCTCTGCATCTTTGTCAGGGTTTGCAAGCCGAAACTCAGTGACGATTTCAGACTCCTCCTGGCTTCCGATGGAATCGTTGATTTCGTTGTCAGGAAGGAACCTGTCGACATGAGTAATCGTCCTCTGAATCTGAGCCAACTTGGTGTCAAAGTCCTGCTTTCGGTGTGCAGAGTTTAGGACACTAATAACAGCTTTGAAGTTAGCTTTGGATAGAGGCTCCATGTCCACGATCTTGGCCTCAGCAATTCTCGCCTTGATGGTGGGTCTTGGCCGGGTGGACTGGGCCGACTGCAACAATGCAGCGCAAACATCAACATAGTGATTTCCGGCAACTTCGGACAAGGCGTCGGGATTCGGGGGGATTTTATCATCACTCAACAGGTGGATGTCCCTGCCGTTCTCTTTCTGTTGCTCCCGAACCCTCTTCTGCCATTCGATGTTGGCTACTCTTCGCTCGAGCGCTGTCTTGTTCACACTGGCTCGGTATTTTGCATCCACCTCGTGAGAAACGTCCAAGACCGTGTTACCAACCTCCGGAACCTCTGCAATTGCCGCCGCCAACCCATTGAAGTAGCCAATAAATCTCAGCTCATCCTTGGTCGATGGTGGCCTCGTTATCCAAGCCGTACGCTACGATCCACGGTAGACGAGGGAGTAGAAGATCAAAGTGGCACGGTGTACATCTTCCATTGAAAAGAAGCCTGCGACTTGTACTCTAGCACCGCCACTGAATTCCGCAAGAGTTAGAAGTCGATGAATGTAATTCTCTCGCGGGAGTAAATACGCTCTCTGTCCCGATTCGTGGGAGTAAAGAGGAGGATCTGAACAGCATGGGCAAGAACAAAGCCTTTGGAAAGGTCGTTCGGCGTCGGCTTTGAGAGCGATGAGGCCTGTTCCTCGACGCTGCGGGCCCGGAAATCTTCGTATATCGGTTCAATGAACTCCTGAAACTCGAGTTCATCTCCTTCTGCATTGTCTTTAGTTCTATAAGCCGGTGAAAATGGTGAGGTCTGTCAGGTAGGCGATGAACGCGGGCTCCCTTTGGGGTGGGAGAGCATCTGGTCTTGGCCTTAGGTAATTTTAGGCAATTTTAGGATAGTTTAGGATGATTTAGTATAGTTTAGTATGGTTTAGAATAATTTAGGATGAGTAGTAGATGTGTGAGCTAGAGCGGGTCGGCCAGTCATATGGGGATACAGTCAACGAGCTCAAAGTTGAAGGTCATGAACAGATAAGTTGAAAGGTCTGAGTAGGTCTATGGAATTGGGTCAGAATTTATATGTGAAATGCCGTCATTCACCCAGGCCGCTGCCTACCCTGCCTAGCCGGCTTGGTTGCCCTCATCTTGGTGTTTGTCCTGATAATTGGCAATTACATTGCCTGTTTGCGGGCCCAATCTCACACAATGTTTAGACTAGTTGATTGGTTTTGGCGCCCGTGGCCATTCCTTCGTTTAGCAGAGATATAGCCATTTTGAAATGTATGCTTTCGCGATCGCGGCTGGTTTGATCGCCGGAGAAGGATTCGGAGGTGTCATCAAAGCCGCTTTATCATACCTTCTAACTCTAGGGCCTACAGGCTCTCTGTTCCGTCTCAGAGGTCACCCTACTCATAAATCACCTGGGTTTCTGTGGTGTGGACTGACCTGTTCCAAGCATGTAGCAAGAGCCTGTAGTTTCGTTGTGTTTGACGAGACATGAAACAAGACAGCAAAGCAGAATGATTTTTTTTTTCCTTCTTAAGATCGTAGTGAATTAGTGATTGTTGAGCTGCATCACCTAGTGTCACGGAATGAAGCGTTTCATGAAATTTGAAGATCAAGTGGGTATATTCATATAGCAAAGCCAGCTATTTGATCGTTGTAACATCCTCCGCCAATCGCTCAACAAACACTCATGACGCATTAACTATTTGGGTAATTACCACTCAGCACCGGGCAGAGCAATCTCGGTTCCCTTGAATGAACCGCTGACCTTTCCAAGCTCGAGGGCGGCGTTGATAACACCACCGAATCCTTCTCCGGCGATCAAACCAGCGGCGATTGCGAACGCATACATTTCAAAATGGTTGTTGAACCACTTGCGCCACCACCACGCTGTAATAGAGCCGACTTCGTAATTCGTTAGTTAAAACCCCATAAAATGATACCAAAATGACTTACAGAGAATGGCGTTGGCATATCCGGAGTCGGGGCCGAGAACCCAGGCGACACCGACGGACATCCAGTTGGGGAGCCAATCACGGTACTTCTCGCGGGAACCGACGAGCCAGAAGTGCTTGACAATAGCCTGGACAGCGCAGAGGATACCCATGGCAATGGAGAAGTAGGCGGAGGACTTGGGGATGGGGATGCTGGGCATGGTGACAGCAGTAGCGACAGCTTGCCAAGCAGCGACGGAGGGAGCAGCGAAGGGGCAGATATCAGCGGGATCGTCGCTGGGTCGGTAGACGCAAGGGTAGGCAGACATGAAGAGGACGAAGACACCAGGGGCAAGGAAGACGGAGACGACAGTACCCATGGCCTGAGCGTAGAATTGCAGCTTGGGGGGAGTCTTGAGGAGGAAACCAACTCGGAAGTCGCTGACAAGAGAGTTGGCAACGTCAGCAGTACCGGAAGCAATGTTACCGGCGACAAGGTTGATTCGCTGGGCGTCCTTGATGGCGAAGTGGTTCTTGGTGATACCACCGTAGACAAGCTGGGAGGCCTTGGCGGAAGCAGTGAGAGGAGCACAGTCAGTGACGGCGCCACCATAGATGGACATGAAAGCAAAGATGACACCGAGGATACAGGCGAGGAGAGCAAGACCAGCGTTCATGTGGAACTGGACCTCACTGACGATCATGGCGAGAACGAGAGCAGCGAGGGTACCGGCAACCCAGACCCAAGTAGGGACCTGGTCCTGAGCGGAAGCAAAGTCCTCAACACCACCGTCGGCATCAGCCTTGGCAGCCTGCTTAGCGAACCAAGCGTTGCTGTGACCGCGAGCCTGGAGTCTGTTGTTGATGGAGCGAGCGGACTCGTGGACGGCGAACTTGATACCATCCCAGACGACCTTTCCGTGGAGGAAGAACTCAATGAGGGAGTAGACCATGAGGACCATGACACCAGGCCAGAGCATCCAGTATCGGGGAGAGGGAACGTAGTCTGGCTGATCGACACCAGTCATGACGCTGAATCGAGTGATGCCTTCCCACTTACCCTCACCGACGGCAATACCAATGCACTCGCCATAGTGGACGAGAAGAGGACCGATGAGACCCCAGGCGACGACGGTACCACCCCACCAAGAGACAGCAGCGTTGAGACCAACGAGGATACCGGAGCCGAAGAAGGCGGGAGTGAGCTGGATGTACCAACCCCAGTTCTCAGGCTCAAGAAGACCGCTGGCGGTGTATCCAGACCAGACGTAGAACCAGGTGAAGATATGCCAGTTGTGAAGAATACCATCGGCATACTGTCCAACACAGATGATGAGCAGAGCAATAATGAAAGCAATACCCAAAGCCTTGATCTTTCGGATCGCATCAGCCGCACCAGATCCAACAGCGTGCATGGAGCGGATAGTCATAGCGGTAGCAGTAGGCGTAGGGAAGACGAGGTTAAGCTCTCTAGCGACGTTGATGATGAAGAATCGTCGGAGGGGAACAGCAGCGAAGAGACCGAAGAAGGCGCAGACAAAGGTGATGGTGAGGATACGACCAAAGTCCTTCTTGGGGTCGTCGGAGAGGAGGTCGAGACGGTACATGGCGGGGAGACCGGCGACGAAGACACCGGACATACCACCGGCGCCAGTGGCAGCGGCTTGGATGATGGAGTTCTCTTGGGGACCGAATTTGCCGCCGAGGATGGGGACGTGAGGGAGGGACTTTGTGAGCATGAGGATGAAGCCATAACCGAAGATGGCACCGAACATGGTAGCGGGGAAGGTGAAACCAGTCTTGAGGCCTATGATTTGTTAGTATTGTGAGATTAATGGTGAGATATTGAGGATGAAGCATACCGAGATAGACGTTGGAGGCGTTGACGAGCGAACCAAGAATGATACCGACAACGACAGCACGGGTAGTCAAAGGGTTAGGCTCATGCTCAACACCCTTTGCAGGAGGAAAGCTAGAGAACAGATCTGTGATACGATCATCTTCGCTGTCGGCCTCGGACTTGAGGTCCATGTCGTAATGAGGCTCCTTCTCATCGTAGCGAGGCTGGAGGGTATCCTCGGGCAAACGCTCGGGGACGACTGTTTCGGCGACCATGATGGGCGATCAGTTGAAGAGTCAAAAGAGAACTTGAACTGGCTGGTACGACTGAATGAAACCTTCGAAGAACCGGGGAGCAGCGATCTATTTATCTCTCCTGCTCCCAACGCAACGTCGTACAACAGATATTCAGTGGTGGCACTTTTGGAACCGCCCCCGATTGAGTAAGTGGCTGCCAACCCCATCTCTTCAATCAATTCCGCACATCGGGGGACTTTTTGCAAAGTCGCCCAGAAGAGGAAGCGAGACAAACGATCTTTTGACGATTGCCAAATAAAGAGTCGAGCATCCACAGATTGAAGCGGATCCCTTATCTGCGGTATCCGACGAATGAGAATGGAGCGGTTTTGTTTGGAGCTGCCAAAATGGGAGCAGTATTTTATCGTGGTGCTTGAACTTTTGTGCATGAGGCCCCTGGAGCAATCTAGCCTCAGAGGGGATAAGGCCAAGGGCTCCACCCCCAGATAGAACTAGTTAGAGGAGAGCGGGTGGCACCGACGGGCGATACGCGCCACATGTTAATTACTCTGTGTGTGTGTGCTACGGTACAGGGGATTGATTAGCTATTAAAGATTTTATGGTTGGTTTATGGTTGTTATGGTTATCGGAGGGTTACTCTGCATTAGACTGTGAATGGTCAAGTCGTCTGCCACTCGCAATATCATTGCCTCATTAGGGGCATCTCTCACTGACCATCACTGAAGCACCCTCTAAATCACCAGACACTTGCTTTACCTGACCTACTCATTCATTCCGCCCGGCGCATCGTATAATTCTAGACCACGATCCGAAAAACCCGCTTCAATTGCTCATACTTCCCAAATCTCCTGATATTTCCCTCCGATAGCGCAGTTGTTTCTACTCCCATATCAATTTCTCTCGCAATGTGAATGAATAATAAATCGGTACTACACCTATCAGCTCTGCGCTAAACCTAATTGGTGGGTGTGCTCCGTGTGCTGGCCAATGGCTCGGGGAACCTTTGTTGTTCTTGGCGCACTCTGCGGGGAGGGGGGACCTTTGTTAGGTTGGAGAAGGGCCTTTTTGTTTGGAGATGCAACAGGGCATCAAAACTGCGGAATGGAATATCGTATGTATGTAGATAAGCCTAAATGGAGATCTGGTGTTGGACCGAGGGCCCGTACTCAACTCAATAGCGTCATGGATATTACAAGATGTACAGTGATTTACGTATTTACTTGACACTGGACTCATTTACAGTGCATCGCCTCCCCCGCATTCACTCACTACAGTGTCTCCCTCTCTCTCATTCCGCTGTCGAGTGCCGAGGGTCAGGTATTGCCAAGGCCAAAGCATTTCTGGCATGATCAACCCTTGCCCTGTGCTATCTCGGCCCCATACTCGACTCGCACTGCAGGAATCACCTGGTGTTCCCAAGCCAACATACAGAATGGACTTTTGTCTAGATACTAGCTTGACTATACCTAATTCTACATATCACTCGACCCACTGCGTAACCAACAACGGAGTACCAACAGACGATAGCAGAATCCACGATCGCGATGCTATCTCAGTGAAAGAAATGCCTACCCTATTGCCACTGAATCAAATACAACGTTTGATACCGTCGCATCCATCTTCGGCGTCGCCATTGTCGATCAGTGTGCCTGGACATAAATTCTGGAAGATGTGAAGATCGGCTTGGCCACAGATACCAAGACCGCTATACCCGTAGCCAAGAATGCGGCGACATGCACTATCCGATGCCCAGAATTTTTGACGTTCATGGACAAACCTCAACACCAACTCGGTCGCGATGTTATCAATCGCTCGCCACGCGAGTATCTATTTTCGTGATGCGGATCGGGATCCCTGTATTTTTCGTGCTCCACGTGAGATCGCGACAAGATTACAGGTTGATACCGATTTATTAGTGAGGTCTTAGTAATATCTATCACTTCAAATCGCATTTGGGCATATATCGCGATTTTGAAGACATGCTTGAGGTCGAAGTAGCGATTATTACGCTGGATACGATCTTGAAAGCGCGAGCAATTTTTTCTGTCATCTGTCGGGTTGGTATTGAATGTATCGTTTGTATCAAAAGGTGGTATTGAACGCCAAAGATGCAGACTGCACAATGCCTGCAAGATTGCCACTTGGCACTCACCACCATCAAACCAACACCTGGATACCCTAGTAAGTAGCATCAAACGTCAATTCAAGGTTAAAATCTCTATTTTCCTGGTTTCTCTCCGGCCGCAAGCTACTTCACATGCCAATGCAACCTCTCTCCCAGTAAACCTTCAGATCACCCAGATAAAAGCCCTTCCCCATATCAATTGGCCACTATCAAACAAGCATATCATTCAGCTCCGAACCCAACAGTCAGGAAAAGTGCCCCAATCCGGGTTTTCGCCGGGGGTCATCCTGACTTTTACCCCAGCCTGTCAAAGGTTCCCAGTCTAGGGAGCTTCCACTTCGGGACACACACATTCGCTTCCCCGTGAATATCGCCCCCACAATCGGGATAGATTACATATGCACGGGAGGCGAGGGGGTCCGCTGGTATGGGATACCAGAGGGTTGATCCTTCAGGCGGGTTGTGGCGGGTTTTTGGAAATGGCGTTTTGGGCCTTGATAAACCGATATCTGCTATGCTGATTTTGGAATGAGATGTTGGGAGTGACCGCGTGATGGGGGAGTTGCTGCAGAAGTTCCGGGAGGAGTTTGATATACGAGGGGTGGAGGTGTTGTTGGTTGATAATGGATTGCGGCACAGGCGACTATCAAGGTCCTTTTTGAGAGACCTGCCCCAAAGCGTAACCTGTCAGCTTCACTGGATCAGTCATCGGATAGTCTCGTGCAGTATCTTGTAAGAAACATCGATCGAAGACGGTTTACACGATCTCTGGAGAAGCTTCACCTCGGCATGTTCTGTGATTTGGATAAACGCCCAGATAACATGAACAGAATGAAGATGTCTGCAGCCAATCTCGAATGAACATGATATACAGCGCTATAAAAACGGCGATGAGATAAGATAGCATCTGCGAATCGGGACGCAAAACAGGTATTATGATGGAGTTGACAATCGAGCTCTACGCGGGCAATTCTTCTGTTAAACCGAACTCAAAAGAATAGTGAAAGACATGACACGAATAGAAACCTGTTCGCAATCGCACAGAAACATGTACGGAAGATGGAAATTTTCAAACGTTGTGATAACCTCACTCAAACTCAGACCTGTCTTTCCGCCGACGTCCCCGAACTAACCTCACGGCTTATCTATCCCCAGACCCGAGAACACAACATCTTTGCAACGCTCTAGATACTCATTCACATCCCTCTCCGTATGCCAAGCATCATTATACGCCGCACTCAAACACAACTCTCCCTGAAACGTACCAAGAAACAAACCCAACCCATTTCCGAGCTCTTCGCCCGTCACCCACGGATCTCTCGCCTCAAACGCCCCCGTCTCAGGCACCACAATAACGTCAGTACGGCCCATGCTCGAGATCGATACGGACGGATGAGCATTCGGCTCTGGCACAGGAAGGGGACGAGGACCAGAGGGTAGGGCAGGCGTAGCTTGGGAGAACATGGTTGGGGCGAGGACGTAGAATTCCTCATCTTGTTTGACGGTGAGATAAAAGTCTTTGACGGTTTCAAGAATGGAGAGAAACTCCTTCTTGCGGTCTGGTTTTGTGGAAGATGGGTGGAGGTCCATGTCAACGACGAGACTTTGGCCAGAAACAGAATGGTAGACAGCTGCGGGATGTTGAGCTGTGTTGTATGGTTCTCGACAACTTGAGCGCTCGTTGCGTAGGATGTAGTTGATGTACCGAACTCGTTTGGTCTGGGCCGGTTTATCCTGTAGGTCTCGCACGACCATAGCAGCTGCAGCATGGAAGACATGTGTCGGCGTAGCCCCAACCAGCTTGCACGCCTTCAGTAGCTGTTGTGTTTCCTCCCTGGTGAGAGTGAGTGCCAAACGCTGGTGACGACCTGGTAATAAATCGCCCTGTCGATAAGGAAGTGCAAGGATCTCCACGCTGGGGTCAGAAGCGGCAGCGGCTTTTTGAGCTGCCATCTGCTTAAGTCTATCTAGTTGAGCCTGATTGGGGGCTTCGGGGATTTGAGCTGCGATTCTGTAGGACGGACTCAGATTTGAAGTCTCACTGCCGTTGAGGGCCGGGGGTTCATAGGTATCCCCCTTGTCGTAAGCTTCCGAGGCGAGGGATATAAAGTTGTTGAGCATCATGAGAGTTCCGATGCCGTCGATGATGTCATGAGGAGAGCGGAAGACAAGGTCTCGGCGGATTGTCACCGATCCATTGTCACCGCGCTCACCAGGAAGATGCAAAACAAACATGGTTGGGAGTTTTGGAGCAGGAGGGTCGGAGTTAGCCCACTGATTACCAGTCTGTCCGTTTGAGATATGGACAAGAGTCCTCTCCAGCCAGTCGTCTTTATCTGACTCTTCCTGCAGCTCTCTATAAGTCTTGACCCAATATCCTGCCTCAACGTCCTGAGTAACTTGAGATGCAAGTGTAGGGTGAGTGTGTCGAAGTGCAAGCCATGCTTTTCTCAAAGCTTTGTCGACCTCAAGCTCAGCATCATCTTGCGACAAGCCTTTGGTCTTTTTGATAGAGAGCGAGACATGTCCTGTGATTCCAAAGAACATGCGACCACTTCCTTCGTAGAGAACGACCATGGTCGAGTAAAATTGTTCGATTTCATCGATATGGCGTTGCCAAACACCGGGTTTGGCTTGCTGCCAGTTATAGTTCCGAGTCGTAGTCATTTTGTTGGCTAAAACGAGTTGAGACAGAAAAATCCTTTGTTTTGAATAGGTTATTAGATAATGAGGCTGATTTAGGAATTCAAGGAGCGCGAACCACATTCATATATGCAGCCCCCTCAAGATTGATATCGAGGAGGAATGGTTCACCTCTCGGAGTCACGGGCCGTCTTCCGAGTTGATCATCTCAACACTCACTGGTCCATCTGGTAAACCAAGGCAAAACTCTGGTTAAATCACTTAGCGATCCGAGAGTTGTGATGCAAGAAGCATAAACCGCTTTCACGAAGCCAATGAGCAGACATCTTCTTCAGACCTTGGGTGTTGTGTTGGTGGGGTAGATACAACAAGGGGACTATCGATATTGCCAAATACGGATATTGAATGGAAAACACGCTATCCAAGCTAGGTATTAGAAACAGCGCGCTTGTCTAAACTGAGAAATCTAGCCAGCGTTTTATACCAGGTGATGTACAGAATCAAACGACTCTCATGCGGCCAAGAAAATGTGTTTCTTGTTGTACAATAATTTATCTTCCAATAAATCAAGCGCTGAGAAACTCTAAGGCTTGGTGATAGGCTCAGGCCGCAAGCAAGGAAATATGAGGTTCCTCAAAGCAAGTTTGATCATCTTATTTCCCAACCTCTTCCCCCTCGCTGCATACTCCTTCGAATCATTGACATGCGGAAACGGCACATCAGGAACTTCCTTTCCCAAGAACTGACACAACGGCTCCCAACCATCCGCAAGCTTGAAATCCAAGAGCTGCTCCTTTGGCACCGTTTCTCTGATGTACTTGTTATGTCGGACATACGCTGGTTTAAGGTATTCGATAACATCGTTCGGAGAAGGCGCTCTCGTCCAGCCCTGATGAAGCTTGTTGCACGGTCTCGGACTCAAAAACCCCGAGAGATCACCAACCTTGGCTCCAAGCTTTCGTCGAAAGGGACTCGTTGAGCTCTTGACTACGGCGTGCATGCTCGGAAACCACTTCTCGATATCGCGCTCGGTAAGAATGACTTTGGCATCGGGATAAGCTGGGATGAGCGACTCAGCGAAGAAAGAAGCCATATCTGATACAGCATCGTATTCTCCAAAGACTTCGTCCCATTCCTCGCGGGAGAATGGTTTACCGCGGTATGTTGGAAGGACGGTGAATGTCGCGTCTGCCGCTCTGTCGAAGATAGGCCATTGCCATTGAAGTTCTTCACGCTCAGCTGCTTCCCAGCCGTGATGCACGTTGGGATAGCCAAGGATTTGTAGCGCTTGCATCAGTGACGCTGAGCCATTGCGGGGAGCGCCGAGGCATAGAATCGGTGGAGGTCGAGTTGCTTTTGGCGAAGTCGTTGACTCCTTGTCCTTCTCGCTCTGCGACGACGAGTCGGTGGTCTTTTCTTGGTTGTCCATGTTGAATCTGATGATACTGAGAGATAAGCAGAAGAAACTGACGGAGGAGGGGAAGTGGCCAGCTCATCTCTTTATTAAGATCCTGCGTGGCGCTAATTTCCCCGATGGCTGTTCGTCTGAGACGGAAATCTTATGCCCAGCGGACGGCACGGGTGATCATTAATTTCGCCCAATTGCCATGTCAGACATGGCGCTTCTCAGACGGCGGTGCCAGTAAGCACTTGTTCTAGCGGGCCATCGTATTCGTAGATGAGAGGGCTAGAGAGAGGGATCTGCGGCAAGAAAAAGAAAGACCCCTGGTTAGTTACGAAAAAAAGGTTATTCGGGATCCCGAGGGCCCGCAAGCTGACGCGACATCCGATGGCACAGTGGTGCTGATGGTCAGCTTTTTTGAGTTCGCACTGAACAGGGTAGCACAACGATTTCTTATTGTATTCTTGTCTCAGAAGACGTTGAACAAGACGAAAAGAGTCTTTGTATTCGAGGCGTTCAGCTACCGACGAATTCTCCTGGCTGATCCTGGTTAGTGATCTCGGAACTGTCGGCATATACCAGGATCCTGCGTAACCTTAAATCCATGTTTCTAGCAACTACCGAACTTTTGATTGAAAGGGCGAAAAACTTCAATGCCTCGGCTTCTTGCGCACAAGACTTCATTCCACGCCTTTGGAGGTTTTCTATCATCAATCTAATAAATTTGTTAATCAAACTGCAGCGATGTTGAGGGGAGAGATCTTACTTCGCCTTGGGGAGGGGTTGCACAGTGCTCTTGTTCTGCCAAACGAATGGCTCGTGGTTCTCGGAGGCTTTGTCTCCCCGCAAGCCACCGGGTTTCCCATCAGTGATCTCTGATAATGGTACATAGTCGCTGTACAAAGAAGAGACTGAACCTGCACTTTGTGCGTTGCCCGACTTGATTCGACCAATACCGCGCAAGACCGATATTTGGAGCTTTGAGAAGTTTTTCTTGAATCCTTCTTCAGAGATAACTTCACCGCCATACTTGACGACTCTCCACCGAAGATGAAGTCTCAGATACTCCTCAATTTCATCATGATCATCGATGGAGTGATCGGGAATGTTGTCTTTGATATGGTAAAGAAGATGGATAGTCAACGGGACCTGAGCACATGAAAGGACCTGTGCTGCAGCTTGTCTCTTGCAGTTCCTGCAACAACCTTCGGATGTACTTTGTCTACCGCCAAAAGAGTAAACATGACCGACGTAGTTGTGCTTTTCGAAATTAGTCGAATCTTTGCCTGGTGGTGCACCTAAGAAGAATTGGATTGATTGTGTAAGACAGACCCTCTAGGGCGTATCGGTCATACACCACATTGATGATGTAATCCTTCCAAGACTTTGTCTGACTTTGAAATGGCCGTATTCCGTCGGGAACAGTACTGGACTTATCCGTTGATTCAATGACATGTCCTGTGCCTGGGTAGATCGTGTCGATATGCGATCGAAGCTCTTCTTGGAACTCCCCGGGTATGAATCGTCCACGCTTTCGTATCGTTCTTTCTATTACCTCCGCAAGGTCATCGTACTGATAGTTCAACTCTGTCCAATCCCGACCCGCTTGGGCCGTCCAGACTTCTTTTTCGTGATCGTTGTCTTTCCTGTGAAATGGTTCAAGAGGATCAGTTTCCTTGTCGTCGGTGACGCTAGAAGCTGTCGTATCTGCGGTATTGGGATCTCCTGATTGATCGGTATCAAACCATAGCTTTGGGTTGAGGCATTGCCATATGGCCAATAACCGGTCTATCTGCCTGCCTTGTATCAGCCAAGTTGCACAGCCAAGCTATGACGGATACGGACACATGGTGGAGCCAAAAGATGGGATCAAACGCTGCTACTGGCACGTCGCTCATGTGTCTCATGCCAGCGGTATAGTCACTTCCTCCTATCAAGTTCTTGCCCCCATGTCAGTCAAACCCACAAGGTTCGTTGTCCAACCGCTGTCTTACGTGAATATTATTGTGGATATACTCCAGAGATACATATCCCGCTTTTGGACATCCTTTGCCTTCCGCTATCCACTTCGTTGAAGCAAATTGTCCCCAGTTCGAGTTATACCCCTTAGAGAACATACGATTAACTGCATCTGATAGACTCCCAGGGTTCCATGTATAGTATTTCGAATGTTGCTCCATTGTGCTCCACCTAGACTTGCTGTCAGGTCCATTCTCGTGAACTCTCGCAAGACTGGCATTAGCTTTCCAGCAGTTATTTATCCCTTCAAGGCCTGTGAAGTAGCCCGCGGGATCCTTCTCCCCTTCTTTTCCCTTGAATATCCCATATCGGCTGGTTGCAGATGTCTTGCTCCACTAGGCGCAACTCGGTAAGCGATGAATCGGAGCATCGATGGTAGACTCACTGGAGCCCAATCACAGTCCTTCTTCAGTGGAAGCTCATCGTGAACTATTGGGTTGTCTTGGATATTCCACTTAGTCTTGCCTTCTGGCATGCTACCGAAGGGCAATGGTTTCCCTGTCCTTGGGTCTTTTTCTGGGTTCTCGAAACCCACCAGCGGGTTGGGATAGAGACCGCTTCGAGGAAATTGGTTCTTTATCGTAGTGGGTGGGTAGATCCGGACGGCTACTTGCGTGAGAACTGAAGGGCATACCAGGTCTTTATGGTACCTTTGTTGTCTGGCCTAGTCCCAATATGGCATCCGCCAATGCTTTGCTACTGTGTACTATTCGTCTGCCTCGGAGATTGGCAGCCCATACTCTTTCGTCCAGTCGTTGATGATCAGCTTCATGTTGTCCCAAATACGTTGCTGTTTATATCAGAACTGAATCAGGCATGTTCGAGATTGGACCTTACCTCGAAGAGAAGCATATACGGCCTGTGCCATGCAGGAAGGTTCAGGCTGTTGTGGATACAGTATCCACCGAAAGGCTGATCGCCAGCCTGTTTAGTCTTCTTATCCGGCGCATGTTTTGGTTCCGGAGCTCCGTCCCAGGCAACCTCTGGATACCCGTGCTGGCCAAAGTTCAGAAAGGCATCAAGCATACGGGACATTTGTACTCACGATTCCGGCAATCTGGAAGTAGGACAGCTTGTCATCGACAGGCATCGACTTGAAGCGTTCCAAAGCTAGCACAAATAGCGTCCACTGTTTCCTCTCTATTGGGTCGTCTGAGTCGGCAAGAGACGATATCTCCTTACGGAAAGGACTGGAAGGCCCTTCACGTAGGGAATATCGCCAGGGAATTTTATGGCACTTGGTGGCCGAGGAGGGCCCTTTATACCGTAAGTTCTATCTTCTGGAGAGATTGTTTCACCCATAATGGTGGAGTGGGCCTACTGACACCCGAGGAACTTCGGCAACAGATGGTAGAAAAGCGCACTTGTGGCGTAGAAGGCTTCTTATACCAACAAGGTGTCTGAAGTCTCACAAGCACGCTTATCTGCAATTATGACGCGAAGCGAAACTCTCATAAATAACTACAGAAGTCAAACCCAGATCTGCCTTCTGGATCTACACAAGCAGCCGAAAATGTCAAGCCTGATAACCCGGCTCGCTGCCCCAGTTACAAACCATCAGCTCCAAAGTTCAGCCAATATGACGAAGGACAAGAGTAATCACAAACCTGGAGAGGTCAAAGCTCAATCAATCTTGGAATCAAGTGTCTCACAATATCCATCTTTTGGGGATTTCACATGCATTAGACTAAGACATGAGCTGTAGCGAAGCCAACCAGTAAGTCTAGTACCAGCCGCCAACGTAACGAGCTGAAGAGGCCCCGGGATCTACAGCACTATTTGTAACTGAGCTGTCTGATTGGCCACTGAACGAGAACTCCGTAGAGCTATTGAGCCACGCTAGCCAGCTCATACTCTTGGATACAGCTGAACTTAGCGAAGGGCTATGAGAAATGGTAAGATCGTCAATCGTAACGCTGTACCATAGACGGATCAGCCCGGTTAGCCTATTGCCGAGCGACGAAGAAATCGACTATCAACATGATTTATCCATTAATTAATAGCCTTTAATTATAGTAAAATTATAAAGATAACTAGCCTTTTTTAAACTTATTAATTAAAGACTGTAGGTTTCTCTAGATATTTATTAAAGACCTCTTTAAGAGGTTTAATAAGTATTTTATCCTTTCTAAGATACTAACCAGTAGGAAGGGTAATCTTACAAGGCTCGGACTGGTGATCTTTGGCTGGCCCAAGCTAGATAAACAGCAACAGTTAATATTCCAGTTACAACACAATACAGCCAAATCCAAACCGACACATGCCGGCCGGACTGCTCAAAGCTGAAGAAAGAGGTACTAAAGAAAGTCTTATCAGATAAGTCAGAAGAGTTAATGTGTCAAGGTTTGTCCAAGTCTTACCGCCACAAACGTCGCTGGCAGAAATACGAGTGTGACCCATGCTATGGCTCTCATGTCGGAGCTGTCTCGGAGTGCTGCCTCGGTCTTTTTGAGGTTCAAAGCACTATCGCGCTGTGCCATTAGATTCAGACACTATGTCTGATTAGCTGAATGTGTACAGATGTTTTGAGATTGCTGGCTACTTGCCGCTTGCATTTGCGCCTCTGCTCGCTTGGCAAGATAGATACTTCGGGATCGGTTGTTAGCAGACCACGTTTTGGAGGTTGCGATCTTCATCCCAATTGAGGACTTTGCTCTCTTCCAAGCACCACCCTTAGTGTTGAGTCCATCAAGGCTATCATTTAGCCCCTGTAGCCAATCGAGTAAACTCTCATTGACCTGACACTTGGCCTCGGTCATGGCGCACTCTGAAGCAACAGAAGTGATCTTTCCGGGAGCAGCATCAAAGTCAACATCCTGATCGTAGCGCCGCTCCCAGACCTTATCCCCATAAGCATAGTGATTGAGTTCTTCATGATATTTATCATTGCGGTAGTTCTTGTGAGTTCCAGTTCGCTTCTCAACCGAGTAGAGAGAGTCCCTCATGAGGGTGAGTTTCTCTGCAGTGCCTTCAATCCTCTGCTCCATCAGGATGAGCGGCACGAGGAGAGGGTGCCATGCAAGGGCTTTGAGAGTCTGTAGTCGAAGTATCAGATGTTTGATATCTGTTTTGTGTAACATGTGAGCTACGACGTGCGTAACTCTTGAGGCTGGGGAGTGGACAGCAGAGATACTGAAGTTGGCGAGGTTGGAGTCCCATCTTTCCGGTTTGACGACGAAGCCTGGATTATCTGATCAGTTTGCGGCGCTTTCGAAGAGACGGCATAGATTTATCCTTAGCCATACCTTTGAGGCCTGCTTGTAATGGAACTTCAAACCAGGTCGGTGGCGTCTGCATCTGCTCGGTGCAAATGAAAGTGCTTTCCAAGTACAGCAAGTCAAGGTGCTCCCTGAATCCTTTCCACGAAAGAGGCGGTGCATTATCGTTTTCAGTGTTGAACGGTAAGATTCTAGAAGCATTAGACGTCAAACGCGAATAAGCCGATATTGAGGCTTTAATGGATCGTCTAGGAAGAATGGAGCACTTACATTAATCTCAGAATGCCTTTCGACCCATCTTGCTGTGGGAGCTTAGACAATATGAGCACAGAAACGATGTAAAAAGGGCTCTCAATCGTACCTCAAATACTTTAGAAAGATCTGGTGCGGATTTGGGATCACCTGAGTCGAGGGGAACATCGCTGTATTTGACTTCGTCTTCATGCTGTGATAAAGACGTTAATATTGAGTGGTTTAACGTCGTCGGGTGCTCGTACCGATCCTTCAATTATTTCGACAAATCTTGCATCATTCGAATTGACGAACTGATCGAAAAATGCGTCGCGCGGAGTATTGGCGAACTTTTGTATCCAGGGCTTGACATAGCCGGCAGAAGAAAGAGTAGGCTTCGTAGATGCCATGGCTTGGAAGTATTGCAATGGTGGACGAGTAAAGAAAAAGGCGATGTGTGTAATGCCAAATTGGAAGTCAGAAGAGGTAATATGTATGGGATGGGGTCAGCATGCAGCCTTTTTATGGTAAGCCTCTTTTTCCACTTGGAGAGTAGGCAACGAGGCATACCGACTAAAAGTGGCTGTGCATCGGGGCTCGTAACTACAACTGTTTGGAATTTTGCATCTTAGATTGTATTGTTCTTATTACTCTTACCAACTTTTATGCCAGGCGATAGCGCGGAAACAGTGTTTTTTTTTTTTTTTTTGGAACGTTGAACTGGAATAATGGCCATATTCGAGACGGAAAGAATAATGGGAATGCGCATTTGCGATAAGAGCATGACTTGCGAATTGCCGTTTTGCCACATGTGAGGTTGAGTAGCTGCAGGTGTTCTTCTGACTATTGGCAATATTGACGGTCTAGACATGGGTCTCGCAGAAGCTGAGGAGTTAGCTGCATGCCTCACGCCTCGGTGCCACCCGCC
The DNA here is from genome assembly GCA_013396205.1 of Fusarium mundagurra. NCBI lineage: Eukaryota > Fungi > Ascomycota > Sordariomycetes > Hypocreales > Nectriaceae > Fusarium > Fusarium mundagurra. Next base: position 95,879 of record JAAOAN010000356.1, on the reverse strand, counting down.
AATAGTATCTCAGCGTACAGCGCGTAATGCTTAATACTGGGATGGTAGTCTATCGTATTTCAATCTGGCAAATATACTATCATCATCATCGTCGAAATTATACGCAATTAAAACTAGCATTGAAAAGGCTATTCCCACACTCTCGGGGAAGACCAGCCCATAAAAGGGTCCTGATTATCACGACAAGCTCCGGCGACATTAACATGCTCCTCAAAGAGTTTGTTCCGGCTGTCGAACTCTTCCCCGCATACTTGGCACTTCCGCTTCTCCAAAGGCAAAGGCGTTGGGGCTTTCTCTCTCTTCCTTTCGCGGTTACGACGGGGTCTGATGACCACCTGTACTGTCTTCGCTTCCTCCATGTTTGCATCCTTCATGCTGCTGTTGGATGGGAAGACTGGGAAGCCTACTTGTCGATTATCGGGCTGGGTGATGCTCACACCCGGACTAAGTGCTCCAGCAGGAGTGGTCAGAAATCCAGGCCGGGTAGGAATAGTACCGTAACCGAGCGTCACTGGGTATGGTGGTATGACTTCCGGGACATGGATTCCGAAGTTGTACTCTGTCTGTCTTGGGTTGGCACTCGGCAAGGGATAGTCAGAATCTTTTTCGCCATCTTGGTTCTGAAATAGAGGAGTCATCTCAATGGCATCATTATACCACTGGAAGTCTTCCATCGTGCTAGAAACTGTACGTCTGTGACGATTGGGGCTTATGAATAGAACCTCAGAGTGTCTGATAGAATGTGCTTTCAAGATAGTACGAGGAGGGCACTCGGTTGTGATATACACCGGAGAATGCCACGAACAGATCAGCCCTGCTAGCTCATTGCTGAGCGACAAAAAAACCCGGTTGCCAATATGATCTATCTAAGTACCTGTAGATAACAACTCTACTTCAGCCCCCAAACTCTTCTTTCCTTCCTTATATCAATCTTGGTGATTAGGGCACTCGTCTTTCTAAATAATACTCTCGGATGAAACCCAAACAATTTGGAAGGAACCAGATCACAGATGTTAGTAGCGAGTGCCCTTAATTACTGCAAGCATCAAGCTCATGCCAAAGGACTAAATCACAGGCTCAGGCACGGACAGAGCACCGGGACGTGACAGCGAGTACCAGGTGGCGGATGGCAGAGCTTTTGGCATGACGGTAGCCTTCTTTCACAGATTACAAAAGACTAATTGGCAAAACATACGGTATAAAATATGAAATATAATTGAATGCGTCCTCGATCAATCTACATAATCCATTATCAAGCAGCACAATGAACCTAAAGTTTTCGGGTTTCGAGCTTCCCATCAAAGATAATTCCTCTAAACCATGGCTCTTCTCGACATTTGTCCTTCAGGTATTGGCAAATTGTTTGCTTTATAATTTCGCAAGCTGTTTGTCGCTTTTGGGATTGCGTATCAGCTCGACGGCACGTTTCAGTTCAGCCAGGCTTTCGACATAGGCTTCATCAGTTTGCCCATGTCCAGAAGCATCTAGTTTCTCAATCTCATCCAGAAAGAGTTGCAAGATAAATGGAGTAGCGTTTCTAAATGCGGTCTGTATAGCCTACACAAAACCAGGTTAGCACAAGCTCTCAATGATGGGTGCTGTAAATTACTGTATCTTCTGGCCGTGTGTTGCTGTGTGATCCGTGGTGGACCACGATCGATTGATGTTCAGCAGCACCATCGGAGAGGAAGGACATGGTGAGTTGTTTTGGGGTGCTTGAATATCTTTAGGTAATATCAAAAACTCAGTTGACTGATGCTGAATTGGATTAAGCTTCACTTCCAGGTAGAAATGGCCCTCTTCTTATACAGAAAGAAACAGTCTTCATAAAAAATTATCATCGTGTTGGATGGATCTGGGTGAAGGAAAAGAGGGTTGAAAATCACGCACCTATGCTAGTGGCGTTTTCGTCGAATGGGATGTCGCCATTGCATTGTGTATGAGACCAGGCGCGGAGCTAGGCGTAAAGCTGGGCTCGAAGCTGGGCTCGAAGCCAGGCGTACAGTCGAGTCTGGAATAAGCACAATGCCGGGTGCACAGCCAGCGCACCCAAACAGCAGGCCAATCAAATGTGCAGCCGGGAACAGAGCCAGGCTTGAAGCCGAGTGCCAAGCCAGTTTGCAAGCCCATTTTCAACCCCCAGGTGCTAGCTCAGTAAGCCCTGCTTATACGCTGGGGAAATAGCTACAGGAAAAGGATTAAATATTTGAACCTACTCCCTGCTTTACGCGATACCTTTTTAATATATAAGCGAATGTGACAACTATTTGCTCAATCTTCGTCTTTTGCTACTGTATTGATCTGGATCCTCAAGACTAGCACCATGCCCCGCGACGACACCTCCTCTACCAACCAGGCTACGTTTGAACCTGGTTATAGCACCGAGTGGAACTCAATTCCTCCTCTCCCTATGCCTGCTCTGCAACCGAACGCCCAGGCAGAGTCACCGGTCTGGCCCCAGTTCTTAGACCCAGCTGCCGCCTTGTCTGGAGAACACCCAGACATCATGGCTGGAGTCGGCGACTTCAACTATGCTCAGGGTTTCAACGACTTGAACCTCGATGGGTTCATTCCCGGTGAACACCCAGGTTCCACGGGACAGGCGGCAGACTTCAGTCAAGCCTTCGCGAAATACATGCCTTCCTTCCACCCGAATGTCATGGAGAAGCTCAACAACACTCCCATCACCAACCCAGTCTCATCACTCCTGGGGATTGATGGCAACGAGTCCTCTCCAAGCTTCGACGGAGGAGGTCCTTCCACACAATCAGCTGCGAGTACGCCTTCAAGCAATATTGGCTGGACTAAGGAGCAGGACAAACTTCTTATGAGTCTCAAAGCCCGAGGTCTTGGATACTCCGCTATCCAAGATGAGATGACAAAGCAATTTGGGTGGACTAGGAACAAGAATGTGTTGGTCAAGCGCTTCGCGGTGTTGAAGAAGCGCTGCAAACCGCAGATCAAGACTCGTGTAAGTATAAAAGACTCATATCGTCTGCTATTAGTCATTAATGCGGTTTCTTCCAGATTGTTCGGGATATATCCAAAAAGATTACTCCTGAAATCATCAAAGCTGTGGGGAAAGAACTCGAGAAAGTTACCTCATCTGGTAGCAATAGCATTGCGACAGAGCTTGAGGACTTGGTCCCATTACGGCTTCCGGAGTTTCTTGAACGGTTAGTCGCAGATGTCGGTGTCTCGCTTCATCAGATGGTTGAGGATGATAAAAGATCATCAGCTTAACTGGGGAAGTTTTGTACCTGCCAGATAGACAATAGCTATCTTTTGCTTTTTTTGCGATCTTTTGCTATCTCTTTATGCTAAAATAAAACAAATTTAGACTTATTAAAATGATATTTACAAATTAAGCATAAGAGCCTATAGTTAACTAATCAGACGTATGTCTCAATCTAATATTGTAGGGCGATAGTGCCTTAACCTCAGAAACACCGAGCAGCACCCAGAACCTCACCTTTTGAGTCAGAACATCCAAATGAGGTTATCTTATCTACAAACTTGATGTGGAGTTATTTAGGGATTATGCTTAGCCTTAAGGATCTTTCCTTAGCGCACTTTTGAATCGCTAAGTAAGGCTGCAAGTGATTTAATTGGCTAGTGCTATGGTGTTCTAGACCGCAATAGCAGACTGAATTGAATAATAACGTGGAAAATGGAGCCAGTGCCTACACTATTGGCACAGTTGAGGCCGCTTTTTATCAATAGTGTCAAGCCTCAAAAAAACAAAATAAACCCCTATGTGAGTTACTTAAGATTTTTAATGTCCCCGAGTTTTGAATCTTTCCTTTCCCTTTGCTATTCCTTCGCTCGGTCCGACCCTTGTCTCGTTTCTCACTGCCAAAAATGCGTATTTCTGCTTTTCTCTCTTTGGGCCTCGGCGCCAATATCGCAATCGCAAGTGTTTGCAAGCCGCGAAGTCGAACATCGAGTGACTCCGGTGAGTGAAATCTTCTTACACAGGATCAAGTTCTTTACTGATTCAAATCCAGGCAGTGTGTCTACCGAGCTGGTGTCTGCATCCTCGACGGGATCTGTTGCTGTCTCTACTACAAGTACAGACATCGTAACAGCGACTACAACCTCTGTCGAATTATCTATCAGTGTCACATCTACAGACGCCGATAAAACATCTACCGAGGCGACCGAGTCACAAAGCGCTAGCGTTGAGCTCTCAGCTTCCACTGCTACAGAGACGACTACAACTGAGATCCCTACTACAACTGCCGAGGCTACTACAACTGCTGAGACCACGACATCTGCTGAAGCAACCACAACCACTGAAGACACATTTGTGCCGATTCCTACCTTCAATATCAAAGCCGTAGGCTCAGACGTAGACGGCCAATTGCTGCGAGGCGATCCAGTTAGATATAATAACATCGGCTGGTACACGCCCACTCCCCCAATTCTGACTTTGTCTATCGACACCAGCACCAACTTTGTACGAGAGATAAACACCGGGAAATACCTGTGCGTTTCATTCGGGGGCGACGGTTTCCCAAACTCCAATATGCTCTGCGACCCTAATCATCCCATGGCCGGAATTGTACCCGTTACATGCGAACAGACTCGCGACCGAAAGCTCAAGTGCTCTGCACCAGCTGGTGAATGCCACTTGGATGAGATGTCAGATACTGACATCTGCTATACAATTTCTGGTACCTGGGATAAGTTCTATGTGATCCATGGCAGGATAATCCACACTCCTGCTCTTGTCATGGAATCGAGTAGCAATCCTTCCACGCCCAGCGATATGGAAGTCATCGAGCTTCAACTGGTTCCCTATGCGGATTAGTCTGTGGCCTCTGGCTGGCATCAAATCTTCACTTCTCTTTAGCTTCTTCATAAGGCTAGTTTTATATTCAATTTCTAATTTAAACAGATCTTCAGCTTATTAATCTCATCGCGCACTCACAATAGAAGAACTGCAGAGCGACTACATTTAAGCCAGAAAGAGAACACAAAGAGAATGTAGCTTCTAAAGTCACACGAATACGATATTTAAAGGAGCGTCTATTCCCTTCCTGATAGGTGTTACAGCAAGCCTAGGTCATGCACAATGTCGAGGTAGTTTTAGTGCATACCAGCGTATGTTCCGCGTCTACTAGCAAAGACCAGCCAGCCTCGTTTAAGCTTAACCAACCACATTTCTACAAGCGCGCTGTACAATGGTATGATATGAACGCTTTGGGACAAATGTGGCGTAGGAGCCAAGTTCTGGGTGGTGATACAAGCGAAGGAGCATTTGCTCGTCAGAATCCAGACCTTATTTAGTAGCGCAAGCATAACGCCTTTTTGTTTCCAAGTTCTCTTTGGCACGTCAAGGCTTTTCAGCTAACGCCAAACCCGACATCTTAGATATGCAGAGCAAATAGTCTCAGAGATGTCGGTGAAGAAAATACGATGTCGTAGGTTTAGCATTATAGATATATGAAGTCTATTCTGCCTTGTTCATCTTCATTTTGTGTCGCAACAGCATTCATAACATTCTCAACACTAGGCTACCAGATACGATGAGATTACAGAATTTCGCTCCTCAGTTGTTTCTCTGGTTTCTTCTTGCAGAGGCAGCACTTGCACAGATTACTCTCCAACAGACATGTACAGGCTTGAGGAACTTGTCAGAATGCAAGTTCGAGTTTTCTGTGCCTTACGGTGTCAACGTTACCATGAAAACAGTCCCTGATAAAAAGGTACCCATCTCCATCATCTGATCAGCTAAGGTCTCGCTGATTGTCTGGCTTTAGTATGACGAATGTAAGACCAAGGAGAAATACAAGAAATCTTGTCCTACTCCGAAAAAGCCGAAGGCGATATGTGATGCATTGAGATGTGTTCCAGGTATTGTTCTTCCTCTGAACAGCAGACCTGCCCGCTGATACTGAGAAGGATACATTGACACGACCAAGCAAGTCATTGCAGGCTTGGAAATTCTCACCAAGAAGGTCAACCTCTGCGATGCTGTGCGAAATATCTTGGGTCAGCCCCAAGGTGATAACTTCATCAAGTCCTCCGATGCAATCTGCCAATGCTTTCCCCGTATTGGTGAATTGAGTGCAACGTCAGGCTTCAAGTCATTTGAGCAGGGAGTTTTATCGGCTGCAGATTCAAAGGATGTTGACCAAGTCGTAAACGTCCAAAAGGTATGATTTCCCAATTTCTATCTCTGGTATCTATTAATGAGTGTTTTCTTGGTAGTGTATGAATGATTCGGGCTTCAGTACAGCTGACGACCGGGACAAAGTCAGAAAGACCCTGCAGTCCAAGGCGAAGCGCAAAGTGCTTATCATCGAGGGGCCTGAGGTATGTTCAGTTTGCATCGGCTTCTCATTTATTCCATCGCTCTAATATACTTTCAGATCAACGAAGACACTTATTCCCAGCTTATGGCTATCAGCAAATCCTGTAAGCCAGGGTCCTCATGTACCGGCATGCGGATTCAAGAGACCATCTCAATGCTTTTTACCCCATACATGGCCGAGATTGCCCGGCAGTTCCGACAGGCGCTCTTCGTTCCGTGGGTTCCGCTTCTCGAAAACCTACTGTCTGTCTCCAACGACTTCAATACGGCGGCTCAAAATCTTGGGTCGCCTTTCCTCGGCTTCAAGTCCAGATATGATTATGCCACCCAAACTTCTTGTGTTGAGCTTGGTAGCTGTGATAGACCTGCTGTTTCCTCTTTCTTCAAGCAAGGTAGGTTTACAAGAGTTCATTCAGCACTCACAGCAGCTAACAACCTCTCACAGTCGGCGATATAGTCAATAATATTCAGCTCATTTATAAAATGCGAGCCCCGGATACAGCAAGCAACTTACTCACAACATACATTAAGGAGGCACAAGATGCTAACACAGCCGCCGAGGAACTGCCAGACGAGTCCGCCAGTGCTGATCTATTCAGAGGCGGCGAAATCCAAACTGTTCAAGATCTTTTCAAGTTCGTACCCATCGTCGACCGCACATTCCTCCTACAGAGGAAGATAGGGTGGATAGTTGACTTTTATGCGGGCTACTCGGCCGAAAACCGAGATATTGTTGCCTCAACATTCAACTCATTGGTGGATTTGAGCGGTTCAAGTTCCACGGCTATCGAAAAGGAACTCAACATCAAGGAACGTCCCGAGAATGATGACTTGCTGCAGCAGATAATTATGATGAAGACTGTCATGCGGAGGGATCTTTATGACCATCTTTCTGCTTTGAAGCAAGCTCTTAAACGGTACGATGATCAGATTGCCACGTCATCATTTGGTCCCGGAAAATCTGGGGTTGTCATGGAGCCGAGTGTCATTGGCTATCAGCGATGGACCAAGATTCCAAAGATGGCGATGCCTTGCTCGAAGCAAATCACCAAGACCTTCAACAAGTCGGGGTTCACTAAGACATTTTCGTTTACGGAGTATTTCAAGTGTATGGTTGACGGTGACACTGCATATTACCCAAAGCTTCAGATCCCTTATATTCGGTTGACGTTGTAGGTATGGCAATTCAGACAGCCTAGGCATGGGTCTCGGCAGCAGCTGAAGGTTGGCTGCATGTGTAAGATTTATGTTCGAATTATCTGCTTCATTATTGTATAGATACACTTGAGCTTTAAGGAGTTTCTGATTCCATTATGAAAGCTCATTTGCCAGACTTCTGAGTGCTCATGCAATGTACTAATGGTGTAGAATAACTTCAACTGGCCAATTGAGAAGATCATCCCATGGTGAACCTTTGACCTTTTCCACAATGGCAGTAATCAACGCCTCTGCCCAATTCTCAAAGAACCAATACTCCGTTTCACCCCAGTACAGTAGAATGTCGTAGTACGCCAGAATCACAAGAGCCAACGGATGTCCCGACACAGCTAGATCCAAAAAATCTTGCGGCACAGACATGGGCCACGAAAAGATCACCCTCAGCTCCGGCGGCGATACTTTGTACGAATTTGAAAACGCGTCCTCGACGCAACCGGTGATGGATACGACGGCGGAAGTCAGCACGGTTCTAGACTGATCCTCCATCGAATCTGACGCTATCCGCCGTGCGAGCTCGGGTAATCTTGCATGAAGACCGCGAAGAAGGTAGCTGTTAACGTGTGGATGCGTCGTCTCGCAGAAAAGCTCTTTCAGAGGACCGTTTCTGAGATCTGCGGCTCCTGGTGAGAGAAGTACAGCCTCCATGCCGTTGACGAGGGAAAAGATCTCCATGAGACTCTGGACGGGTTGAGAGCAACCGTGACTTCGAAAGTCGTCGCAATTCGGAAATGCAGCGAATTTGTTGACTACTATGAACGTCGTGCTGGCATATAAGGCGTGGCAATTTGATGAGGTGACTGGTTCGGATAGTGCTTCTCTGAGTCCGCGGAGAGAAGCATTCTGATGTTTTGATGCTTGCAGGAGGTAGGAATATCTCTTTTCGGGATAGAGGTGAGCGAGGTGATAGCCTGAAAATGCCAATATTTGTCGAAGAAACCAGGGATATCCTAGAGCGACTTGGGGTACTGATTGCTGAAAGGTCGGGATGGTTCTCTCGTTGAAGACCATGGTTTTGTACGTGACGGTAGTGTAGTGAAGCATGAGCTCGGCGGTAGATACCCAGCAGTCAGGTTCGTCAAGAGGACTTGAGAATAAAGAGCCGGATAATAGAGATGCTGGACTACCAGCTGCGAGGCTGTGGCTGGGTGTTTGGAGAGAGCGATTGGTCAGAGGTTTTTGCTCTTGGTAGTCATCCGACTTGACAAGCTCCAAGCTACATCGCACTCTGTGCCTGACGCATGCAGAGCAAGGGACCTCTTCGTCACACTACTACTCAGTTAGACGGGTGTCACTAGTCATGAGTAGCGACTCTAATCGTATACCTTGACTCGCCGCTTCTTGCAACGTATGCAACCATTTCGGGACTTTTTGTACCCCACGCGAGTGGATTTGACCTGATCCGTCTCCCCGTCCATTGAAAAGACGACCTTGAGACGCACAAGGCAGCGAAAGAACAGTGGAGGGTTGATTCTGGAAGAAGTGGGATCTCGCACTCGTTCCGAGTGGAATTTGGGGAAAGTTCAGTGGTTCTGGTGAAAGGGGAGTTTGGTTTGATTACCAGAGAACATCGGATGGTTTGTCTGCCCGATCCCGAGCTAGTGACGAATGCGAACGCGAAGCCGAGGTAAAACTGTCCAATAGAAGTTCATAAACTCAAAGAATTCCGGGGTGTTTAAATGCTGGCAGGGATCCGTCATTATCGGCAATTTATTGTTTCTATTTTAACTTCACACACGCAATAACACGGCATTATTCATATGAAGCACTCATATATTCACAACTGCCTTGACTTCTATATACACAAGAAATATGTTCAGTGAATTTCATCCATTTTACCAACTCTTATCGCTTAGTAGAGCGATCGTCGTCGGAAGTCCATGGGAACACGAGCTGCGCGACGGTGACGAAGACCTCGCTTGCACTTAGCTCCAGGCGTAGGAATGGGCGTGGGAGTGGAGCTGATGGGCTCAGTGACAGTAGAGTTGCCACCGCCGACCTTAAGAGCAGCAATCTTCTCAGCAGCGTGCTCAGCGGCGATCATGATGATGGCCTGAGTGTTGCCGGTGGGAAGATCAGGGTGTATGGAAGCGTCGACGACGAAGAGGTTGTCGGTGCCGTAGACCTTGGTGTTGAGATCAACGACAGCGCTACCGTTCGCCTTTCGGCCGTCGTCGACGCCCATCTTGGCGCTGCCCATCCAGTGATCGCCGCTGATCATCTTGGTAGCCAGGATGTCATCGACGGTGGCACCGGGGGTGATGTAAGAGAGGGTAGAGTTGCTGCCGCTGGTGAGGTCAAGCCAGTACTGAACAAAATCAGCCATGGCCTTGCGATCCTCCTGGTCGATCAACCAGGGCTTGGTGTTGAGGACGGTGTTTCCGCTAGCGGTGATACCAAGCTCGCCGACGGTGCTGGTGCCGTGTGTCAAGAATGTGCGGACAGTGATGATACCATCAGCCATGGCACTAGCGGTACCCTGAAGATATCGAACGCGACCATCAGCGCCCTTGGCAGATGTCCAGAGGTGCATGCGCTGAGCAGCCTGGGTGATGGGACCAGAGCCCTGGTAGTAAAGCTCCAAGTCAGACTTGACGGGGTCAGTAGCGATGTTGTTGAACTTGTAAGCGGTAAAGTTGCTCTTTGTCTTGAACTGAAGCATGACTTGAGCGTGGTCCTGGAGATGGTGTCCAACAGGGAGGTCAATGAAGTCTGACGCCGCGGGGAGAGTGACACCAGTCTTGGAAGCACCCTGCTTGACGATAGCGAGAGCATCTGACTTGCCGATACCAGCGTTCCAGAGAAGACGAGGAGTCGACATGGCACCAGCTGCGAGGACGACTTTACCGCCAGCCTTGACATTGATGATCTGCTTGCTGCCGTTGGCACCTTGGGTAAGAACACCAGTGATCTTGCTGCCGGTTCGAATGGGCTGGATAACCTTTGTCTCGAGCTTGAGAGTAAAGTTGGGAAGGTTCTTGGCAAAGGGCATGTAAGTGCGAGCAGGACCAGCACGCATGTGGTTCTTGATAGACCACGAAGGACGAGAGTACACAAGGTGCTTCTCGTTAGGCTCCTCAATAGAGTCAACCTCCTTCCAGCCCTTGGCGCTCAAGTATCCAGACAGGATAGTGAAGGCCCGATCATCGTAATACTTTCCATCGTCAGAGGGAGAAGTAGTACCAGGGTTGCGCTCATACAGACGATCAGCGGCCTTGGAGAGGTCAGACCAGCTCCAACCCTTAGGCCAGCGCTGGAAATCGCGCTCAGGAGGGTGGATGAAGTTGAGGCCATTGATGGAGCTGGATCCGCCGAGGAGACAGCCAGCGGTGGAAGCCGTGTCGCTGCAGAACTTGGTACCAGACAAGCTGGTCATGCTGCTGCCGAGGGCGGGGATGTCGTAAGGAGTGAGGGTGTTGTTCCATGGGAGGGCTTGAGCGGCATTACCGAGAGCGACGGTGTTGGCTGGGCCGCGCTCGATGAGAAGAACGCTGGCGCCAGACTCGGCGAGACGCTCAGCGGCGATGATACCCGCGGGACCACCGCCGACGACGATGACATCGTAGGTGACGTTGGAGGTAGTGGGGGGAACAGTGGTGGAGTTTCCAGGAACGGGTGTGCCTGTTCCAGGAGCAGAGATAGTCTCCTTTGCCATAGCCGCCCAGGTAGCGTACTTGGCAGAAGCAGCCTTCTTGATATCGAGACCGAACTGTCCGAAACCAGCGCCGTGGTAGTTCAGAGCGCTCTCGGGATCAGAAGGGGTATCAACATCAATAGACGACCAGGCATATCCCACAACAGGAGACTCGCCAGTCAGCGAGGTAGTCTCCTTAACAACACACCCCTCGCAGAGGAAAGTATACGACACATGAGTGCTGTTGACAAAAGTACCTTCAGGAATAGGCGTAGCCTTGACGGTAGAGTTGGTGTAAACATCCGGGTTAGCGTACGAGTTCGCCATACGAAAGCTCGTAACAATCTCATCACCATTCGGCCACGCAACAAAGAGCATACCACCAACCATACCGCCTCTGAACGAAATACCACCCCAACCCCCCTTCTCACGAGGAAACACCATCTGAGCGATAAGATCCTTGCCCAGGGTTTCGGGGACAGCAATACCAAGACTGTAGCCATCGTCGACGAAGCGCTGGAAGTCGATGCCTGTTTTGGGATCGGTGTGGGCGGAGGATCGGAGACCTTGGGCGGAGGCGAGACCTAGAAGGCCTGCCATGCTGGAGAGTGTGAAGCGCATGGTGAAGAATGAAAGAATGATTCAAGAGAGTGAGGATAGGCCACCAGGGTCTAGTTGAAAGAATGGAATGTACCGCGAGCGGTAGAGAGAAGAAAAAGCACCGGGCTGGCGGTGGGAAGAAAGAAAGGCAGCGACAAGGAGCGTAGCTTGAACAGAATCACTTAACAGCGAACATTGACATCCTATATATTTCTTTTACATCCCGCTGATCAGCGGGTCTGATGCAATACGCCTTAATGTCCGATAAACATGAACATACGTACACCAACCGGGAAAATTCCCTCCAAAAGCAAGGAAGGCCATTGTCACCTCAGACCTCCTACGTTCCAGAACCTGCACGTCAAGATATCGATTCCTTCCGTGGATCGAGGGATTTTGCAAATAAACCCTGTAAAAGGAAGCGCGCCAACGGAAAAGGATGGTGGTCGGTGGGTTTGTTTCAAATATCGAGGCTGCTATTGGCGGGGTATTTAATCTTTACGAAAAGTGCTCGTTTCGTTTCATGGGAGGTTTATTAAGGGGTGAGGCTCTTTCATGCTTGTAATGATAGGGATTTTATTGGATGGGATTGGTGAGCTAAGTTCTAAGTTCTGTCTGCCGGAATAAGCTCTCAGCCACAAGTCTCAACTGCAAATAACACATCTAGCTCACAACTTGGACAGGGATTGGTGAGCGTGTTTGGCATTGATGGAAGCTCGTGATAATCCAATTTTTGGCTTTTCTCGGCTCTTGGTGTACGGTGTACCAGGCTTACGGCACATTCTCTCTTGGCATTTTATTTAAAGCCAAACTTGATATTGCAAATCTCGACTTTATCTCTTTTGAATACCTTCCAGTGGTAAATGCTATGTTCCATCTACTACTCAATATGAAGGATGACTTGGGTGTCCCCATGGAGTCTCCATTGTCATTAGCGACGGGGGGCAAGAGTAGACGAAAACAAGCTTTCTGGTTCGGAAGCTATCTCCTGATCATGACGGCCCCGTTGATAGCGAGCTCGGACAAACCTGACGGTACGGTGGGCTGCTCGCGATACCTGAAACCGTTGTCGATCGTTGCCTTCTTATCACTTATCGCCGGTATCATGATGATAAGAAAGGTAGTCATGATTCCTTATCGATAAGAGACTCTAGGGTGAGCTTGTTGGTAATAGTGGTATAAAGAGGCATGCGAGTTTGCAATGGAAGCTTACAGTATTTCTTAGAGCTTTCTTGCTGCTTGAATCTACATCACATTCGCTGAAACTGGGATTTTGACACTATCTGTCTGCAAGAGTTCGCGATCTTTCGATTTCTGGTTTACAGATCAAACTTCCAGCAATCTCTTATCTTTGAGCCAAAAGACACCCCATTTTTACAAGTTCTACTCAGCTTTCAGTGAAGTATGTAAATCTTACACATTAACTTCCATTCGAAGAGAAACAACAAAGTTAGTGTTGAGGCAAAGGAACCATGCCGTCGCGATTAAATAAAACTCCCTTCTGCCTGGCTCTTATCACCGCTTTACCCAGACGATGGATATTAGGTATTTTGCGTTTTCAATGACACTTTCCTTTAGAAAACCGCAACCTAAGAGCCGAGGTCCCAATTAGCATCAAACTGTCACCTTCCAAGCTTGAATCTCCCCCAATGTCTTTTCGTCAAAATGGGAAATGATATGCCACTATCCCCGCGTTCGTTCCTCATTCCCCCGAGACAACTCCCGTACCTCAACGAATGATTTTAAACTTTGACACTAGCAATCGCTGAAACAATGCCGAGATCACCGAGTGCACCGCATCAATCCCAAACGAAATGGCATCTTTTTTAATAGCGGGACTTTATCCATCAATCGGCTTCCTCCACCTGCATTATAGGTGCCGGCCCAATCCTGGCGTCCGTCTGGGGTCGATATGTTTTCTGAATGGTGGGAAAAGGCTTCACATCCCTGTTTCATCAGGCTTGGCACTGACGGAGAGCCCGCCTGAATAGGTAAACGCGGAGTCTAGATCGCGAGCCTTGTTTTGTAAAACGAATGATCACCTGGATTGTCAGTTTGGGGGTTTAATTGATGCAATTCCATGGCTTGAAGTAGATATATACGGCTCTGGGCGACGTCTTGGGTTTCATTGTACTGCCAGTAGTTTTTTATCTGAAACTCAAGTCATCATGAAGTTGTCTCTTTCACTTGCGGCGCTCGCCGCTGGAGCTTTCCAGGTTGTTTCTGGCCAGACAGTGTACTTTGCCGGTAAGTCAAGCGAATTGTGGGTGATCTGGGGATAGACGCTGATCAGATGAAAAGGTGACTCCACCATGGCAAAGAATGGAGCCAACGACGGTGTAACCGACGGCTGGGGTAACTACATCGGCAAATATCTCAAGGTCACAGCCGTCAACAAGGCCATCGGCGGCCGCTCAGCCCGCTCCTACACCAAAGAGGGCCGCTTCACCGAGATCGTGAACCTCGTCAAGAAAGGCGACATCGTCGTCATTGAGTTCGGCCACAACGACGGCGGTTCTCCCGAAAAGAACGACAACAACCGCTCCGACTGTCCCGGCGCCGGCACTGAAGTCTGCATCTCCGACAAGACGGGCGAGAAGGTATACACCTTTGTGTTCTACGTCTCGCAAGCAGCCAAGGCCCTCGTCGCCAAGGGCGCTACTGTGATTCTCAGCTCTCAGACTCCTAATAACCAATGGGAGACTGGAACCTTCGAGCCTGCTGCTCCTCGCTTCGTGGGATATGTTCCTACTGCTGCTAAGGCTTTGAACAGTCCTAGCGTTACTTACGTTGACCACTTTGCTGCTGTTACGAAGATGTATCAGAAGTTGGGTAAGGCAAAGGTTAACTCTTTGTATCCCAAGGATCATACGCATACTAGCCCTGAGGCTGCGGACCTCATTGCCAAGGCTTTTGTTCAGGCTATTGACGAGGAGATGAATGGCAAGACCAGCCTGAAGCCTTATATCAAGACTCCTGTTACCAAGGTGTACTAAGCGCAGTTTGGCTGAGTATCTGAAGTTGGATGATATGGGAAATTGTGTATAACTTCTTTGTATATAGTCGTCATGATCATGATACATATAGCATATGAGATCTTTATTCATGCTAGTTATAGCAACTCAGTGAAATACTCCTGACCTTGTGATTATAATTATGCAGGATGAATTAGTCCTGCTGTTCTGGATGCTGCCAAACTAAATCTTGGCCATATTTCTCAGTTCCGGACAACAACAGCCTCCTTCACGAATGATCCTTCAACCGCAACTTTGACCAAGAATCTCGCCACACTATTCGGAGTGGCACTATCAGCCATACCCATTCCTTCACCAGCACTACCCAGAGTCTCAACATCCTTGTCCGTCTCCTTCCCAAACTCCAATCTCACAGCTCTCACAAGCGTCCAGTCCATGTCCGTCGACCGAATCTCCTTGTCCAACAGATTGTGATCCTCCAGAGCATACTTGATGTTCGTCCATCCCATGAATGCTCTGCTCACCCACGGAAGCTTACTCCACGAGTCCCCGACACCTGCCGTAGACATGACGACAAAGCGCTTGATGCCAGCTTCTCTCAGAACCTCACATGCATTAGCGCACGAGTCAGCGAGAAACCGAGGCAGAGAAACTTGAGCTGCGAAGGGACTGTCTGATTTGCGGACTGTGTTGAGAGTCATGATTGCTGCAGATGGTATCAGGCCTGGAGCAGCTGTAAGAGCACGGCGGATATCGTCTTTAGAGAGGGGCGAGCCGGCGACGACAGTGAGGCCAGGCTGGGAAGTAAGTTTGCTGGCATCGCGGACAAGAGCGACGGCAGTGTGATTTCGAGAAAGAAGTTCGGAGACGACGTATTTGCCGGTTCGGCCTGTTGCGCCTAGGAGGAGGAAGTGCATGGTGGGGGACGGAGGAGTTGTTTTGTTACAGGGCTTATTTATCGGAGGAGTTGTTTATTATAGGGGTTATTTATCGGGGGAGTTGTTTTGTTAGCGGGGTAATTTGTTGGAGGAGTTGTTTTGTTAGAGGGGTTGATTATCGCAGGAGTTGTTTGTCGGAGGAGTTATTCGGAGGAGGAGGCTTATGATATTGGCGATAATTTTAATAAGAATGATAGATTCGATGGATATTAGACAATAAGAGGAAGTTGAACCTGACGAGAAAAGTATTCATGGTTCAGTGACTTGTTTATATACTTGAGCCTGTAGGTTGGGCTGAACAGCAGAGTCAGCCTCTCATTGGCCCGTTCGGTCAGCATGCTTTTCTGGGATGAGCCGCATCTCACGACTCGCGTCTCGGGCTTACAAATTCATGACGGACTTAGCAACAGCATATCGCGAAAATTAATGACTCATTTATTTATTGAGATTGCTTTGATAAGCTACTATTAATTCCCCTTCGCATATCATAATCCTTCAGTCGTTCATTGACGAGATTCGCTAAACCTTGTAGCTGCTTGCTTTTTTCCTTCACGTTGGCATCAAGATCTGGTGAAGTTTCTAAAGTTCCAAGAAGAATGATTTTCAAGATTAGATATAATATGCGCAGGAAGGTATCAGAGATAGACTCGGGCTCTCCTGGTTGCGTCTCATTCTGAAGAGTTTCAAGAGCAGCGAGCCATGACTCTAAGCCACCAAGCAAGTCTCGTTTTTCCGAAAGAAAGGACTGAGCTTGTTCCTCCGACTGAATATTTGTTGTCTTTTCGAGAAGCGCAATAGTCGACGTCGCGACTTTTGTAAGTTCCGCTCGCATGTTTGGCGCTAGCTTTCGGTCCTTCGTTTCAACCGGCGGCGTCATTATGCTCAAAGATTCTGAAGTCTGCTGTTCTGTGAACTTGCAAGGCGCAGCAAACAGCTTTATAATAAAGACATCTAAGGCAGGCAGACCAGTATGTCGTGCTGGCGTTAGGCCATTGGTGGTCAAGTACGGTCTGGCGCGGTACTCGCGCAGGATGTCCAGTCCACGAATTACATGCAGTCCCATGGCTGAGAAGTTCCCCCGGACTTGTTCAACGCTGATCAAGACTTGGCAACAAAGCAGTGCGGACTTTAAGCTGCCGGGACTGGGATATGCGAGGTTTGAAGCAAGACTCGTTAAAGCTTTGCTATACTGCTGGAGGCCAAAGTTGTAACTCAATCTTTGCTGTTCGTCCGTCTCAAATGTATCTCCTTCTTTCTTCGACTCGAGATTTCCACGCAGAGCCCTGAGGGACAGCAGAGCATGACGTATCGGGTCGTTAGTCAAGCTAGCTTGTAGGACCTGCTCTGCCTCTTCATTGCAGCTCAGCTCAACGTCGAATATCGTTTTGGTAGAGAAGTATCGGTTGAGGTCGCCAGTGCTCAGTAAATGTTCCCCCTTGGCGTTATCATGCGTTCGCGTTGCAGCATCTGGTTTGACGATCGGCTGCGACGTACTGGAGAAGGATCTGAAGACAGACTCGTAACCATCGCATTTGCGCCCAGTCTTGACACACTTCTCACAGAAGGGCTTGGCCTCGTCGCACTTGATCTTTCTGATTCTATTTCCGGTAAGTATGAGCCTTGCAAGGATGAGATGGTGGAGTCTGGACTGACCGGCATGTTGCGCAACCCGTTTTCACCTTGGTTCGGCCTCGGGGCGCGAGCTTTGGAGCGACCATGGTGCAAATTGTGATGCGGCTAATGAGGTGAGATGGTTGAAAGAGCAAGAATGCCGAACAGACGAATGAACAGCTAAGGAGGTGACTTGTTCGAAGGATCGAGTCGCTTGGCGCTAGCGGTTCGTCAAAGGCGAGGCTGAGAGATCAGCACTAACTGCATTGGGAAGCAACAGCGAACAGGCCAATCGTTGTCGAGGGACAGCTCAGACTTCACTTGGCTGTTAAGGAAAACTATTCATTCACGAGAACACTCACGAGAAGACTCTTCTTGGCGCTTCATTCCTCGTTGAGATTGATTCAGCAGAGCTAGAACATGTGGTGAAGGGAATCATTTTAGAGAATATCCGGATCATCCTCATCGATGGTGAGGCCAGAACAGTTAAGGGTATAAACTTCACTTTGGTGTATGGTGTATGAGCACGAGACTAAGGGCGGATCATTGTATTCGCAACTATGGTTGTATCATACCATTCCGTTGAGACCTCACTAAACTCTTATGATTCCTGCCCGAGCTGACGACGTTGTCATACAAAAGAGCGCGTCTGCGTCCAAAAAGAAAAACACAAGTCCCTGATTCATCACCTCCATGGCCCATCAACCATTGATGTCCCAAGTAGTCGTCTATGAAGGTGATTTACTGGCGCAAAATCACTTCAGCCTCCGATATGAGAATCAGCTTGGCTCGCACAGCACCTGTGGTACAAGTCGCCTTGATAGACTCCTCGAACTGGGCGAAGTCGACATTTCCATAGGACTGGATCCAGTCATGAACGCTCGGGAAGATCTGGGCGGCGTCAAAATTATGTCCAATGCCTTTGAAGATCAAGGGTTGATGATCCGGATCGACGGTGTCTCGTTCACCCAATTCATCCACTGGGTTGCGATCATAGATCAGCCAGACAGGATGCCCAGGCGCAACAGCATCGACGACGAGGACATAGTCAGTTTCGGACCAGTACGAGGTCTTACTGCCTCCACTGCGCTTCTTCAGCAGCTGCCCAACAGGAAGAACCAGAGAAGGAAGAGAGTCGCCTGCTCCAAGAAGGGCTGAGCTCTCGAGAGAAAGGAACACTGGGTGAACATCGCCTTCCATTTCGTCGTAGCTCAGACCCTCATGCGATCCTCCAACAGCAAAAGTGTCTTCATCATTGGCCACCAGATTGAAGCGCTCAATGTGATCAAAGGTCAAGTCAACCCTATGGATGCAGATAGCCCCGACATTTGTGAAGTCCGTGATGGAGAGCTTCCGAAGCCATTCAAGAGGTGACTGAAGCGGGGTGTTGTCGACCTTGGAAGCCCTGTCCAGGAACGGCTTCAAGCTATTATCGCGAGCGGTCGCTTCCTCGAGTTTCTGCATGTAGACAGATGGGGAAACTAAGATGATACGATTAGTATGGTTCGGCGACATATCGGGGAAAGGATGTTACCTTTGAAAGGGTCACCAGCAGCCTCCTTGATCTCGGCGAAGCGAGCATCAGATATCTCGTCGTTGTCCATTGTATCGGTTGCCAGTTGCGATTGAGCCTGGTCCAAAAGCTCAGTGACGTATGCCAGTGCCACCTCCTTGGCCTTCACGAAACCGATGAGACCAGTCGCCTTGATTGACTCCTCAAGCTGATTGAAGTCGAGGTTTCCGTAGGATTCAAGCCAGTCTTTGATACTGGGGAAGATCTGAGCAGCGTCAAAGTTCTTCTCGACTCCCTTGAAAACCGGGGCACGTTCGTCTGGGTGGACGTAGTAGATCTCGTGTTCATGGGAAGCCAGCCGATCCCAGATCAGCCAGACAGGATGCCCAGGCGTAATGGCATCAACGACCAGGACGTAGTCAGTCTCATCCAAATGTTCGATGCCGCTTTCTGTTGTGTATCCTTTGCACAGGCGTCCAATAGGCAATATGACAGAAGGAAGAGGTTGACCGGCCGGTGAAGATTCGCGTGCTTTTTCATCCGCGGGAGCAGGTCGAGCTTTGGACCTGCGGAAGAATTCAAGAGTCAAAAGGCCTTCATGAAGACTGTCGCGATCATCACCTGGCGTTTCCTCAACACTCATAGCCCCAGGATCTGGCGAAACAGTAAAGGCGTCTTTACCAGTGCATAGAATGAATCTCCCGACGTTATACTCGACCAAGTCCATTCGAATGTTGAGAGCAGAGGCAGGGTCTGCAAAGTTCAGTTTGGTGAGCGCCCCAAGCCATTCCTCTGGTGTCTGACGCTGAGTTAGAAGATCATCAACACCCCCGCCGCCGGTGTAGTTAAGCATAGATTTCAACCTTTCTAGGTACTTGGCTGGGCAGTCTTCGTAATTGATCAAGTCATCGTATTTGGTCAAGTCGTCCTCCATGGTATCGGTGGTCACTTGCGATCGAGCTTGGTAGAAGAGCCTCGACAGCTTGGATGGCAACGGTAGCTGTGTTTACCTTTGAGACAGTATGTGAGTTAGTAGTATTCTCTGATATATCACGGCCTTTATGAATGTTCGCACCGAGATTGTGGTGAACACCTGAGCAAGTGACAAAGGTTGTTTGTCGATTCGGATCACAAGTCTGAACCGAGTGTCAAGTCGCTGGGTTGGTCTTCGTAGCGTTTGAGGTAGGGAAATGTTGAGTTGTCTTTGATGGAGATCAAAAGCTGATGTGGTAGAAGGGAAGGGATCCTTTGATGGTGAGGAAAGGATGAAGAAAGGAAGAAAGTGAAAACAGAAAGGAAGAGGAGCATTTATTATCTGGTTTGGCGCTAGTGGACTTTGGGATGACTGCCAATGGCTCCAATGTTGTGCTGCCAGTGTCAAAGCATTCTCTATTGCCTGGAGACGAAAGTGGGTAAAGGGCACGCAGTGACACTGAGTCATTCCCATCTGATGGCTCCTTTATGCACTGCGTACCGGTGTTCACTTATAATCTGGAAGGTCCTGTACATGATATCGAAGCAAAATGAAGAATCCCTAGATACACACCATATGAGGTAAGCCGTATAGCAAACTACATAGTCGTTGATATGACTAAGTGTAATGCGCCTCTTTCAAGGTAAAGAACACGATGCAAGCATCAACCACAAAGACTATCAACCCAAAAGAACAAAGCACACACTCAGAAACAGATTCAGAGGGCAGAAAAAGCCAAGGGACCTAATCTATTGGGATACACGTCGTCTTTTCCCAGACTTGAGCTTTCCATCAAACGGCGATGATATCGCTATGTTCTGCTCACAAGCATGAACAAAGGAATCTCCGTACCGCAAGTCTGAGCCAGTTAATTTTGGGTGTCATCGAACAGTCACAGCCAACATTGGAATTCGGGGAGATCTACGAAGCGGAGGAATAGCCATTGGTAATTCGACTTTTCGAGAGAATCGTATCGGAGCAGAATACCGGCCAAGGTAAGATTAAAACGAACATGAAGCTGATCCACGTGAACGTGAAGCCAAGGCTCAGACCCTGATGATGCAATACTCAAACCATAGGGGAATATCTCGTAGATATTCTCAGAATATCCTTCAAGGACGCTACCGCCTCATTATCCTCGAATACGTTTCCTTCCATAAGACACTTTGTGGTCTCACAGAGCTTGTGGAAGGTTGAGACCAGGTCGAATAAGCCCAGCCTCTTTGAGCTCTACTTTGGACTCAGGGGTAGTGCAAGCAACTGGTAAAGCGCGCCGTTGGCGGCCCACGACTGCTATAGGGCTACTACCTAATTCTATGGTGACTTTTCCATACAAGTCAAACAACCCAGTCTGTGGAGAAATAACAGGGTGGATGTTCGAGGATCCGAGATCAAGGGACTTCTTGGGCCAGAGAGGAGGCGGGACTCCCTCTAGTCAACTTTGAGCTGTTCCCAAGTGCAGAATGGCGCATCGAGGATGGGATGACTTGGGTGTACATTGCTGAGCATGATCATTGACAACAAATAGAACTAACCACGCTGATGCTCACGGAAACAAAAACAGTTGATGGTGCACAGTGCATGAAGGAATTGGGAATGCGAGCTAAACGCTGGATTTGTGGACGGTGGTACCTGGGAAGCCTGGGATACACTACATAAGGTTCTCAACTTCAGCAAACCATTGTTGATACGTTTCAACGGATTACAATGATCATCCCGATATCGCAGCCCTTGGAGACAGGTAAAATACCCCAAGGCACATTTGGCTGAGTGACTAAGACAATACCCTCCACCCCCGAATACCGTTGTGTCAAACTCGTGGTCGGATGTCAGAACTACCAGGCGCTCGATATACACAATATCGATTTGCATGTCACAAAGAGAGAAGAGGGAGCAAAGAAACGAGCGTGCACAGAAGAGAATTGAAGCAAGCCTTGTCCTTAAAAAGCTTGATGTACGTTCTCTCCTTTGTAATAGTCATAAATAGCTGGATATTGGGGACATAAAGATCAAGACACGGTAAGAGGAAGGCTACTCCAGCAAGAATCTGAGGGCAAGCAATACAAGGTTTTAAGTACAGCGCCGCGCTTCCTCAGCTACAATGCAAGCGTCGCAATGAGTACTTGAAGCTATTTACAAGACCCAGAACTGGTGGATGGCATTGGCTGGTCGGAGAAAGCATTTGGAGTTGTCAACGTACTTCTTCTCTTTGACTCCTTCTGGCCTCACCGTCAGTACAAATTGCCAGACCTCAATACGCGCCAAAAAGAAAACCCGACTGCACGGCATCAGTGAGTTCAGACCTCAAAGCTCCCCGTGGAAAAGCGGAGGTCGGGGCCTGAGGGTGATGCTTATGCAAGGATGACGGCTACGGCATAAAGCCTCTGCAGAAGCTGAACTGTGTGGCGTTCCAGTGAGGGCAGCTCCCTGTACGCGCCACCAATATTCGCTGGACATCACTGACTGTGATTTGGCGATTTGGCTGCACTTGATACGACCTTTTCCAGTAGTCAACACCTGGTAAAGCCTCTTATGCTTGTTTGTACGGTTATTTCTTTATGAAGAAGCCACCGCAAAGGGTTTCCGCCCTCCCTTCGACAGCTGGCTCAGGCCATGGCGTTTTGTTCTCGGTATATTCCGCTCCCCCGAATCCCAACGCCATTTGCAGACTTTAGTGTCGCGGCCGTTTCGTATTCATCAGTTGGCATCTGTATCTTGGCGTATAGCGTCCATGTTCCGCGACGTCCCATAAAGATGTCGGACAAAGGATGCTGAACAGCATGTTCGTCAGCAGAACACCAGCCAAACAGAGCATCGAAGTTGCGAAGGATAACAAAAGAAACAAGTAGAAGTCACTGGAGCGAATGAAATGGTGTTCATTGCCAACCTCTTGCTTGATCAGGCACGCCGTATCAGCTCGGACAGCCACATCCTACCGCAGTCGACATCGATTGTGCCCAGAACCAGGACGGTCTGTCCAGCCTGAGCCAATTCGAGTGCCACTTTTGATAGCCTTGGGCAGGAGACATCCTTCATTAAGAGACCCCCTGTTAGCTATCATGCGCCACCACCATCCAGAACACCCAATGGCGCCAACGTTCCACATATGTGCAGAGCCTGGTTCGTACCCGAAGTAAGACAGGCACGAGAAGGAGGCTCAAAAGGTTGAGACTCCCGCTGTTGCGCGGAAGTGAGTCTCTACGTTACCAAACCTTCCAATTCCATTTGTAACTCTTCTGCAATAGGCCATGGAGACCTTCATACGGAAGCAAATTGGGTTCATATGCACTCAAGCTATACTTGCCCTGCTCCTCACAGTCCACTGTACCATCGCCAAGAACCCCAAAGATGACTTTTGCCGGAGATTTGCTCACCAAACAACCGTCATTGACGACAAGCTTTACATAGATGGTGGCTGGGTCAACTTTGATGACTTCCAGCAAACTCACGAGAACTACTCCAGTATGTCACCCCAGGAGTTTGCAGACAAGTCTTTTTGGTCACTGATCCTGAATCAGATACCTGGCTCGCGTACCACGACCTCAACAACCTCGTCGAACGCGGCGGCGATCTTTGGCCAGACCTGAATATCAGCCTAAGCAAGAACGACAGGTACAACGAACCGTCCTCTTCTCGTTGCTCCTCTCCCAGATATGCTAACCCCGATACAACAGTATCCCGAGCGTAAACGGCGGCATCCTCTGGGGCGACAGCGTCAACAAGCGATTCTACCTCTACGGCGGCGAATGGAACAACGGTTTCTCCCAAGAACCCTACAGCCTGATCAGTTACGACATAATCTACGACAAATGGGACGACTTCGGAACGCCTGACATAACCCCTCCACCAAAGGTTGCTTCGTACGGGGCTGGTGTCGGTGTCTCGGAGACTGGCATGGGCTACTACCTCGGGGGATGGATAAGCAATGCCTCGATGAGCGGATGGACTGATGACAGAACCATGAGCTCCAACTTCTACACGTACTCGTACGACTCGGAAAAGTTTACGCAGGCGGCTAGCCTCAGCAAACAGCCCAGAGCTGAAGGGGGCATGGTTTGGATACCTGCCGGCGACTCTCTCGGCCTACTTGTGTATCTGGGAGGCATTGTCGACCCTTATGGCAACAACACTGAGGCTCCCCAGCCATTTGACGAAGTCTTTGTCTTTGATGCAAAGGGAAACTCTTGGTCAACCCAGAAGACGACTGGAGAGATACCGCAGAACAGGCGTCAGTTCTGTGTCGATGTGGCGTGGGCACCAGACAAGTCTTCCTTCAACATGTAAGTCAGGCCCATTAGTTGTCTCCATCACCAGGATCATGTGCTCACGTCGTCAAAGATACCTCTGGGGAGGATTGAGCGTGCAACCACCAGTCGTCAACGCAACCTCATTCAACGACATCTACATCCTGACCCTCCCATCGTTCATCTGGGTGAAAGCATACCCCGACCATCACGGAAACGCTACCCTCCCACCAGAGTACGACCACTACAGCGCATCATGCAACATGGTCAAACACATGTCGCAACTTTTCGTCATTGGAGGCACCTACACTGACACAGACGCCTGCGATCTAGCGTACGATGCTTGGTCAATGCACAATTTCTGGACTGGAACGAACAACAACGCTGGGAATAATGAGACGTACTGGGCTATCTACAACCCCAACATCACTGAAAACGTCGTTCCCGTCGATGTGTACAATGTCACTGGTGGAAACAAGAAAGGTGGTGCGAAATTGGTGGCCCCCAAGGATGGATTTGATGAAGGAAACAAGCCGCTTCAAGACTTGCTGGGACGCAGACCAGAAATAGCAGAGCGTTCGCCAACACGATCGATCCCCTCCACGACAGGAACATCAACAGCGTCGCCAAAACCAACCGAGACAAACAGCCCTGATTCGAAGCTCTCTACTGGGGCCATCGTTGGCATTGCCATCGGCGGTGCTGCAGGGCTAGCTATTATTCTACTCATATGGTTCTGTATCGGCAAAAAAGTCAACCGCCGTCGTGAAGAGAGACGTCAATCCTCAATGACACAAAATCAGTATCCGGTCAACGGGGGTAACTTGATACAACCTCCCAGCACCGTCAGTCCGCTCACATCCACGGGGTATTGGGGCCATGCATCTGAGCCCGTGAGCCCGCACCACATGAGTCCTCACCAGTCCATCTCCATTTCACAAGTACCTCCTACGGAGCTTCCTGCCGAACAGCACGGAAATGGATATGGTGTGAATGAACTCCCACAGTATGAAGTTGGTAGGAAGACACCTGTCTCGCCTGGAGTGTCATCTCCGAGTTGGTCTCCTGGTCCTCCTTCAAGCCATACACCGGAGAGACACCACCATTGATGTTTTCAGATGTAGCTTTATAAATGCTTGGCGACTGGCTCAAAGGTTTCCTATCATTGTTATGTAAACAAGTGTCATAATAGTAATATTGCATCATCAAATAGTAACAACTATCCCATTTTATTAAACCAGAAGCGTGTCTTCTAACCTCTTGACTAACACATAAGCTCATACCGCCACAACCTTCTAATTGCACCGAACCTTCTTCCCCCGAAACACCAATATTATCCTATATAGTTATAGATGTCTATGTATTTCAGTCAATACCTATGAAAGAACTCCCTTGAGCATAAGAGGTATCAGTAACAATAAGCGATCCTTGCGATGCTCAAGTTGTAAGAAAGCTCTACGGATAAGAGACCGAAAGAAAAGACCGCGGCTGTACAAGAGTTAGGTTCAATCTCACGAATATAGGATGTAACGCTGGGATGGAGATTGATTTGGTGCTACCAAGTTATCTGGCTGAGGGGACTGGAGACCGGAGAGCGAGTGAACTTTTCAGTTGATAAGGGGTCTGCCAATTCCATCTGTCAATCCCTTCTGGCACGAGAGTTTGCATTGACGGCTCCATGAGCTCGCAATGACTTGAGCAACTTATTCGGAATATTATTGTCAGGGTTATCTTGATTTCAACCGTTCTCGTTGCGGTCAACAGAAAAGCATGGAGATGTCTTTTCAGCCCTGGACACTGGTCATATATGGAGTAGTTCACGTTCAGCGAGACTGACAACTGTAAGATAACTTGGGAAAGCCGTTTGAACACAGATGCTCATTCCATGACGAACCAAAAAGTATATGCCCAACTTCAAACGGCGATGTTGTTTCAAAACCTGTGAAGGCTCCTGGCAGTGGCTCCTCAAGTCGGATCCAGCGGCGTTCCACTTGCTGAATCTGCTTGCTCGCAAGTGATTCTGTGACCAGGAGCCGGTTACACTTCGTCGGTTTCCTAAGGGGCTCAGTGTAATGCATGTTCATTTACATTGATGCTGGCGGCGATGCATGCAAGTGTAGTGTCTAGGCATCGTCATCCAAACAATTTAGCTATTACATGTTCGAGAAAATGGGAAGCCCGTAACATGCACTGCTGAGCGGCAAGACCTGATTCATAGGAACACATCAACTACCACACAAAGCGATAGACCGCCAGGTGATCTGAGCCCTGAGACACTGGGATTGTGGGTAAGTGAACACTGGCCACTGAATCTGACCCCACCGTGAACAAGCACTGGCTGCATGTAGTTGAAGTACCGCTGTCTCGACTCTCTGCTGCCTTTCTCCAACTCTGTACCATCTCGCTCTTCTTCCCCCCCTCTCCTCTCAACCCAGTCACCTATCCATATTCTTCACCTCGTAACCATCACCGTTTTTCCTGCCAACTCCATCTCCACCACCCCAAATCCTCATTCTATACCCCATTTTACCCTTTCAGCAACGCATCTCGCAGCTTTCGAGCAGCTTAGCTCAACGTTTGACTCAATTACTGAGCCATCTCGAGTTATCCATCCCCCAGGGCAAAGACAAATCAACAACCGGTACGAGACTTCAAAAATACTGAAAGACGCGGAGAGATCAAAACTAACGACCAATCTTAGGATACTTCAGTCTTATCATATCCGTCACAGGTATCAACAACCATACCTGTACTACGCGAATATTGCCAGAATGGCCTCACGAGAAGGGGGACTCGACAGCCTTGGTCCCAAGGGTCAGGAGGTCGCTGAGACCAACCACACCGCCGACTATTCTATCGTGCATCCTGAAACCCGTACCGACATTGCCTCCTTCGATTCTCAGTACCAGCGGTATCGCCCAAAGCAACTTCGTGTCATAAATAGTTTCGATGTGCCAGACATTTCGCGGTTCAAAATCTCCGCCGAACTCGCAAGCAAGTACCTGTCGTTTGCCAGCAAGGCTGACTTCATCTCTTACGCCAATAATGTCCTGCCAGGTATCGTGGGACCTGCTATTGACGTGTTGGCGTCGGATAAACGGGTAGAAAAGATCCGAGAGTACGACGGAACCTCGTTTGCCTGGGGAGCAGATGGTGGCAGTGAAGAACTGAACGAACATCTTTCAGAACTTGAATCGATGCACTTGTATATGAGCGCATTCAGTGACGACGACCGCGTTCAAACCCCAGTTGACCTGATGTACTTCTACATGCGGCACTTTGAGGTGGCCTGTTGGCTCAATACTTTCGCTACCCTTATCACCAAACCGAAGCTGCTACCATCCGTTCGAAAGGGCTTCATAGGCACTAGGGCCGGGCTTCGCATAGAAATATTTATCCTTGCTCACGCCGTTCAGATCCTTCTCTTTGCCCCCTTGCAGGAGCGTGGGGATATGTCCTACACATCCACAGACTCATATCCTCGTCGCTTTCCGCTTGGATATCCTGAGCCGGGCCCCGATGATGTGAAGGTCTGTGGCAAGTTTAGTCTCGATGATCTCTACCGAGCTCTCCTCCTTATGTTTTTCCTTCTCCAGCAGCAGCCCGGAAAAGGTGCAGATGCCCATATCTCCCAAAATTCAGAGGTGTGGTTAGGATATACCACGGCTCGCTCTTACTATCCCTGGCATGGAGCTCTTGACCCTCCATCAGTGGAACGCTTTGCATTTCAGAAGCTTCCTCGAGAAATACAACTCCGCATTATTGAACTTGCAACTTTACACAAGGTCACACCAACTATCCAAGAGGAGCATGATGGATGGATACGAGCATTCCGCAAGATCCGGTGTACATCCGAAGATTCACTTCTAGCTCTCAAATTGACGTCTCGGGGTATGTATCATTTGGTAAAGACGGCGAATTCAGTTGAAGCTATCGGCCTTCCTGCGCGGACATTGAATTTTCGAATGAACGTGGAGGTTGACACATTGCGGATATTAGATATGTACCAGGGCATCCCAGACTTTTATGATAAACGTGGCGTTCGCGCTCCGCTCCCTGTGCGCAAGCTCCTCTTCATAGAGGCCAAACGTAATCGTTATCATGCTGAGGATGCCCTCGAGTCTTTCTCTAACGACAGCCAACACTACGCTCCTGGTTTGCCGCTTGATAGGCTTCCAAAGCTGGAGGAGTACTCCCTGATACTTCCAGCAGAAAAGCAGAGCTGGACGATGGATGGACTTCCGCGAATTAGACCTCAAGGCAACAACGAAACTCCAGCCCATATTGGCACCAAATGGCAATTCAACTTTTACCGCTACCACAGAGTTACGGAGCTCAACAACGGAGTACCAGAGGGATGCTCAATGGGCGTTCCACCAAACATTTGTGACGACAGCCATCTCGATGGTAGCGACCCTTCCGACCGTCCTGGGAGCATCCCGTATATCGGAAAGTATGGGTATGAGCGAAGCCACGGCATAGTCGGCGGGCTCTGGGCTGGATTCAAATACTTTCAAGAAAGTAAGGAAGCCTACTTTGCGCCTCTCTCATGGACCGAGGTTGAGCCCCTAGTTATGGGTCCCTATGGGGAGAACGGCACTCGAGCCCTTTTTGATGACCACACCCCGCAATTTGTATCTAAAGTCTGGACTATTCGGCAGGGCACGACCGCTCCAAAAGGGTGGATCAAGGTCCAGGATGCAGATTCATCAGATCCCCCCTGGAGACACCAACTATTGAGGACATGGAACGCTGTGCGCTTTACGTTGATACGCATTCAGGACTCAGGTTGGAGTTGCCGTTACGCCCTCCACCAGAGATAGATATGCCTTGGAAGCTTGGGAATGCGTTGCCGAATCAAGCTCTTCCCTTTCCTACGTTTTCGTCTTGAAGGATTGGCTATCTACGGAGCTGATTGAGTGAGAATCTGGGTGTCACGCCATTCACGAGTAGCTATAGGGTTTGATAGCTGATATGTCCAGAACATATCTGATTGACGGTCTGTACAGTGCATAGTTTTATTGTATGTATGAATAAGAAAAGGAAAAATCAAATTGCTGTCCTTGTTTTAGTCGACTTTTGCAACTCAACACATAATCATGGTCAAAACACGTGATAGATGTAGCTCAGAAATATATGAATATCGGTTCATTGCACGCCAATTGCAGACCATCGACATTGCTTCAGACTACCTGTGCTGTGAAGGTGAAGTTGAACGACAATCATGCTGGCAAGCCAGAATTCTCTTTGCGTTCGTTCCTAGGCCTGTTGTCCGATGTCATACACATACCATACGGTCAGAACAACGCCACCCCTTTCTTCTTCCCTGTACACAATTGTCAATTTGCCACCGTTCCACGTGGTTCAGTCAGTATCAGCTCATAATGAGGTTGGGGGGTTGTCATACATCGCAAATCCTTCCGTCGGCCTCTTCCTCCTTGGGCCATGTTGGTAGTGACTGACTAGGCATAGTCCATGTCAGTCCCAGTGGCGCTGCAGTCGATGAGATTGTCTTCCAGTGCCGCTTGATGTTCATCGACAAACACACTTGGGGCGACTGACTGGGCAGAGGCAAATGCAGTGCTCGACCGCGGTCACTCGGGGAGGAAGACTGCGGTACGTGAACCACTTTCATACGCGCGAGAAGCATTGGCAGAGACTAACAGGCGTACCATAGGATTTCCACAGGTGCACAAAGCCAGTGGAGGTCGACAATTAGACGTTGCTTGCTTGGTCTCAGCGTTATTAGGGCTCTGAGTCTCTGACACTGAGAGTCGAGGAGCCGGGGCGTCGATGGGAAGAGCAGTAGCCACTCATAATAAACAATTGCAGCGGACGGCCCAAAGACATCCTCTGTGCTTTCCATTCACTGGGATTCCTTATCTCTCCCACTCTTTTCACCCCACTTAATCTCTCCCTCCTCATCCTCATCCTCAATCTTCATCTTACTACCCCTTAACCTCATCTTCAACCACTCACCTCGCCGACCGCTCGTACCTCTCGTACCATCTGTGGTCTTCCAACCTCTTGGTGACCCATACCAAATTAAATCAACATCCTGACTCAACCCCCGAAGTCATCTCGTTTCCCGAACCATTTCCTCCCACTCAGTCAACCATTTTCCAGTCTTACCGTAACCCATACCCTTGTCACTCAGCATCACGACTCATCTATCGAGTCATATCGTATCTCTCACGACCCAAAAGGCATGTCCATCCATATCCTCCTTGAAAAACACCCCAATATCCTGGGATCTTCGCAACTTCAGGCACGAAAGCTAACCGCTAAGCCTTCAGTGCCCTTACTTCAGAAGCTATCCGACGAGCACATTCATATTCACGTTCCTCCCGCGGGGCATCCACAGGATGGGTACAGAGGTTGTGGAGTATGGCAGTATTGTCCGCCAGAACCGGGAGCTAGCGGAGTGCCATCGCAACGCCGACTACTCTATCTTGCATCCTCCAAACGTCAAGATACCATGGTCCGTCACAGATAGGTTATCATGGTCAGAGATGAGGCGCGTACCCGCAGGCCTTCGAGTGTTGGAAACTCAAGCCGACAAGCCCAACGGCAGATTATCTGTGACATGTGCAGCCAAATATTTGTCTTTCAAAAGCGAGACAGACTTCCTCTCGTATGTGGAAGTCGTCGTACCAGATATTATTGGACCTGCGAATTATGTTCTACACGGCGATGGTATGAGTTACAGGGACAGGATCAATGCGTATTCCAATACCCCATTCGCTCTGCATCCGAGCACCCAGAACCAAGACCTTATTGATCATATTGACCATATTCAGAATCGGAATATGCGTGATGTCATTGAGCATTCACAAAGATACTGGGGTATAGGTAGTTGTAACTACAAGCCAAAATCTCTCCTTAAATTCTTTCGAGAGAACGCTGCCGTTCGCGAATGGCTCACGACTTTGGCTACACTTCTTACCGAACCGAAGCTTATCCCGACCTTTGTCCCGGTCCGTCCTGAAACTGTCTCCCATTTTGAGGAGGAATTTTGCAAAGAGTTATTTATACTTTCTCATGCTGTGCAAATCATGCTCTTTGCTCCTGTCTATTGGCATGAGGATGGATCCTACAAGTCTACGGATTCATATGTCCGCCGCTTCCCTCTCAAGTTTCCCCCACCAAACTCTAAAGATGAGAAAGCGTTTGGCGAATATACTCTTGATGATTTGTATCGGGCTCTCATTCTTCAGGAGTTTCTTTTCCGTCAGACATATGATGAGAGGGAGGAGCGCCGATGCAAGAAACTTGTCAGTGCAATTCCTCCTAAGGCTGATGCTCAGTGGTTGGGATATTCCGTAGGCCGGTCTGAGCCCCCTTGGGTTGAAGATAGCAGAGTTTCAGTAGCCGACCGCTCTTTCATTATCAGACTTCCAAGAGAAATACAACTCCGGATTATTGAGCTTGCTAGCTCACCCAAAGTCACACCAACCCTACTAAACCGACCTATGCCGCGGCGGAGGCATTCAAGAGTGCAGTCGACATGGGAGGACTCCATCCTGGCACTCAAGTTATCATCACGAATGATGTATAAGCTAGCCATCGCTGAGCAAAACGTGGAAGGAGTTGTCGATCAGCGGGTTGCATTTCGCATGAACCTGGATATTGACACGCTGCGAGTCTTCGACATGCGTCTCCCAGACTTTCTCACGGTCAATGGTCCATCTACACTTCCCGTACGAAAACTACTCTCGATTTCAAAGATAATCCCCAAGAGCTGCGCCACTTACGAGGATCCTGTGTGGAGTTTGGGAAGTCCTGTCGGTGATACCCTAGATCTTGAGAAGCTCCCAAAGCTCGATGAGTTCTCTGTCATATTCCCCAACGTAGCTGAGGGTTGGATGATAGAGGATCTTCCGCTTGTGAGACCCCAGACTGACGTCTCAGGTACAGCTCATACTGGCATCAAATGGCAATTCAACACTGGTCTGTATCCAGTACCCTACAAGGAAGGACGATTCCATGACAGCCACTTCATCGGCTCAGAGAAGCCATCCACGTATCCGAAGGCTACTATTACCGACGAAGCCATACCATACGTGGCTAAATGGGGATACGAGCGCAGTCCGGGGGCTATTGGGGGCTATTGGGCCAGCTTCAAGTACTTTGAAGAGACCAGGGACGTATATTTCGCTCCTCTTTCATGGAAGGAAGTTGAGCCCCTTGTCAAGGGTCCCTTTGGAGAGAATGGGCGCGAAGCTCTTTACGAAGACCATACACCAAGGTTTGTGGCAAAGCTCCGAATTATCCGACAGGGAACCACTCCCCCTACTGGATGGATCAAAGTGGAACAAATACGTCCAAATGATCCCAAGTGGAAACGCCAACTGCTGAACACATGGAAGAGTGTATGGTACACTTTGGTCGATCTAAGGACTAAACTCAATGTTATAATATCACCACCCAAGCCTTGTGACTACTTCCTTCGTCAGACATAAGAGGATCATGTTTAAGATAATAATGGGGTCGGGTGAAGGACAATATGTTTGTATTTATTTTGCGGGTAGCTTGTATGACTGTTTGTTGTCGACTTTATCCAGGGAGACGAGGCCGCATAAGGAGCCAGGGCTTTCAGGCTCCAAGGATCTTCCATGAGGTCTGAGTAGATGATGTACAAGTATTATAATGGTCTCAGAGACCAGAAAGTTATATAAAAAAAAGTATTATTATTACATTAGCCTGTGATAGCCGATTGACGAGATTGAAAACCCAACCCCATATTCATGTTGAGGGTCATGCCGCGCTTAATACCCTCATAATATCGAGGTCTCGCCCAGCATAGCTAAAGACATGTAAAAGTGAAGATCACTATTCTAGAACATTGATCGTAAAGCATTTGAAACATAGCATTGATTCATGCCTACCTATGCGATGTACTTAACGAAACACAAAATTTAAGGTCAGTCATGCTGGCCAAACATATCAACACTCAGTCAGTAATTCTGCGTCCCGAAGCTGGTTAGAAACTAATTGCAGGTTCTATCACCAAGTGGTAGCTGATCCGTTTAGCAAAGACCAGCCTTTGTAGGCTCACAAGCGCCGTTGCCCTTATCACAACCATTGTAGCCCTGACATTGGACTTTCGGGTAGCAGTTGTTGGAGTAGGTGGCCTGTGGTAAATTAGTCATGTAGCCAATTTTAGATCCTGATCCATACCTTGTCGCCCAGGTTGGTATTGATGCCCATCAACTCCCCACCGTTAACAGCAGTAGTACCCTCCATATGCACGGAGCGCCGGCAGTTACCCTTACAGTTGCCGCAAGACCTGTATACCTTGCCGTAATCGTTGGCATAGAAGTTGATGATGTTCACGTGGCCACAGCCGTTATGCTGGATGATCTTATCAGCGGCTTTGTAGGCACCACCGCCGATAATGTTGGCTGTGCCGCCGCCCTTGATGGAGATTGCATCCTCACAAACGTCCTCAAACCACACGAATTCAAGCGTACAGGATCCAAGGCAGTACACGCCCTCGCGTTGATTGGCACCAATAATGACATTTCTAAGCTTCGCCCCATCTTCAAGGACGAAAACAGTGTCTTTCTCACCTGAAGAATAAATTTAGTGATGATCTGGTGACTTTTAATGCTATTGTGACTTACCTCCTTCCGCCTGGCCTGTACACTTCACGCCACGGTCATACTTGACCCATCCAGCGTCAAAAGTCTGGCCTTTCTTGATATACAGGGGAGAACTGAGAGTTTTGGTTCCTGTATGCTTGGGAAGACCCCCAGTATAGCCCTTACAGGCCAGGGCCGACGGCAAGGCTATAACAAGAGCGATCGCGCTGGGGAAATGCATGATGAATGTTGTTCAAGTTGGCTCCCTGCTGTAAATCATTGAATGGATATCAACAAGGCATATCGGGGGCCTTTATACTTTCACCAGTATGTCTAAAAATGTTTTCTCAACGTTCCATGGTGCCAAGTGTAAGTGCATGGATTATTCCCTGTAATGCCCAGCGTTGTAAGCGGGGGAACTGTCCGGGTGGTATCCAGGCGATCTCAGCCATTAATTCCTCCAGTCATATCAAACGTCGACGGACAAGGGGACTTTTACCAAGACCAGAGTGTGTCAGTATTAAGCGGCCATTGGTGGAAGCCAATGCTTGGTGGAAGTCGTTACGATCAAGCTTGTCTATATGCTTGAAAAGGCTCCGAGGCTCCGAAAGTTCTGAATACTGCATTAGGCAGGTCTCTGTAGACGAGTGCTGTCCAGAAGGGCTTTGGGCTGCGAACATGGGTGATGGAGGAGGACACCATGAGCAGGCGTCGTATCATTTAAAAGTTCCTATTCAACAACTAAATGCTGTTGAATATGACAGGTGCGCTTCCGGCAAATGGTGTCTAGTAGAAGACTGTACATACAAGAACGAGCCTCTTTTTCAGTAAGCGGTCGAATTAGCAGCCGCTCTTCCATGACCCTTGAATCCAATGAGCTGCTTTGTGACTTTACTTCAATGGTGAAGCCAAAATATGAACAGAACATGTACTACAACTCCTCTAGCTAAGCAAAGTTGGATTATTAAGCTCTTGGTTCGGTTCGTTATCAAAAGGGAAATAAATGTACAACCAATCACAGTTACTTGAACATAACTCCAATACAAAGTGCAGCTAACTCAGTCAATGAACAAATGCTAGTTAGCGTGGAACAGTGGTAGGCGGCCTTGTGGCAAGGCGATTCCACTGGAAGCCACAGTTTCCAGCTTCCGCAGCTATGGAGCAGATTGCCTACATCACCCTTGCAAACGGGTTACCACGGCCACTTTACGTAGGCTGGTACCGCTTCGGAAAGATTTATTTCCAGGTGGTCAAGCTCGAGGTTGGACCAGTCCCGAAAGGATACCTCGAATGAGTGATTCTTTGTTCCGCTGTAGAAGGTCGTGTCCGTTTAGTCTTCGAGTCGGGGGTTGGAAGAGTATGGGTTGATGCTTGAGAGAAACTTGAAACGTTTTGACTTAAGGATTGGACTACGATGGCACTAGAGATTACTTGGCTCGATGGGCTCCTAGGCACTTTATCCTGCTTTACCTTCAACTGACCCCCTGAATCTTCTACTCGGCGTTTGGAACTCCATGAATAGCGAGCCGGGACTTTTTGAACTCTTCAGAGAAGAATGTTGCGGCTTGTATCACGGGGTTATTATAGGTGGCTGCTCCCGGGTCAAGTCTAGGTATGACGAGTCGAAGCATAATCTGTCACATCTCGTCAATGAGTCAGAGGGGTATGTCTTGAGCTATCTGTGCCTGAGGCCCACACATCCCTTCTGTATGTAGCCTGCGTGCTTGGGCCCCTAGCTACCTGGCTTCTTCCCTCATACACACAACAGACCTCGTATTCACAACAGTCTGTGGCCTTCAGCGTCCTGCTGGCGACTGTTTTCTTTCAACCTCCCTTACAGCAACAGATTAGGCTGGCCCGGGTTGCTTTCTTTGACGCCTTGGACATTGTTCTGTTCGTATTTCTTTCTAAGCTCCAAGTTCTCTGTGCTGATTTAAGCTCCCAGCCTCGAGTCTCACTGCGACAACACATCCGGCTTACAACTTCGATGGCCGCTAACGAGATTTCCGATCAACGCTATGCGGAGATTATACAGGTTGTTGGTTGGCCTACAGATCGTAAGAAACCCCCTCTTGATACTCGGCCGCAGGTCCTGTTTACTAATATGGCCACCAGGGCCTCCAGGCAACTACACCGAGAGGCTAGAAAGAGAAACTAGCAAAGACAACAGCCTAATCCCATTTTTGAAGAGGTTGTCGGATATAGATAGCGATTCTCCGCTCCAGTCACCAACAGAATGGCTTCAGAAGCTTACTGCCGTAAATTTCGAAGATCCTGTCGATATCAACAACCATAGCTTTGCCTTGACTGCAGATCATGTGGATGACTTCGATCTAGTTACCAACAGCGGAGTTACCTTTACAGTCTCAGCATTTCCTGAAGCTTTGAATATGTATCCTGATCAAACCGAACCTAGTGCTCACTCGGCCCTCGTATCTCTTAGCACTGAGCTCATGTCTCACATCACTTCTCCCCCAGAGCATAGCCAACCCCTACCTTCTCTGGTGCTGCCCATCGGACAAGTGCAGAAGAGATTCATGACAGCGAGCGGTATTCCTGATTTAATCGATACTGATTATATCCTTGTTGTTGATGCTGCTGGAACTGCACATGCTGTTTGGCTAATCTACGATCGATACCAACGATATGACGAGGAGTTCAAGGAAGTCGCCGACCCAAAGAGAACTCCTTTGGTCTTCATGGGGTTACAACAGAATTTTGATGCTGCTCAAGTTTTCCCAAGCATCAAAGATTGGATTGAAGCCTATGGGAAGGTCAGTGAGGCCAAGTTTCAGGAGTCACTCAAGAAGACAGGGATGGTAGGAGAAGTCAGGGTCATGAACGCAACCCGAGAGGATCTCGCTGCTCTGAAGAATAAATAGGCTGTTTCTATGGCAGCTCAATCTTTCTTCCAGGACACCGGAGAGTCATAGGGTCAGATAAACGTTGATCAGGCACTGATGGACGGTCGGTTGATGGGCAAAGCCTTGTAGTGCATTCCATAGCTAGGGACAAATTGATCCAAACGTGTTCTCTTTACTGATTAAAACTTCAATTGGCTTTGCAAGACACAAGTTTGGGCGAGACCTAGGAGGACTCGCCTTGGATGCCAATTAAGTCATCACCACTGGACGTTCGTGATCGCACATTGAGCATTTGGGACTTTGTGGCCCTAAACCTTATCTGTCACCATTAGATCTTGGCTTGGTGACCTCCCAAGCAGGGCACCTTCTTTGAACTTCTCTGGCTTTCAGGATCTTTCCGTCGGTGATTCAGAACTCCGTAGAAGCGAGGTGAATGCTTTGTGTGACCGCGAGCCCGCTTGTGGCTCCACTCGTGGCCAGGTCGAAAACGAGCTGATGCAGTGCCCACCTACTTTTCAAATCTCAACCCTCTCCTTCTCAACTGCATGCTTCCCATATCCCCTGTCGGCGGCCCTGAGAACATTTCTGCGAGCAAATTTTGTTTCAGCCACTGTCCCATGCCCATGTTACATCGCCAATCCAGCCAAGCTGACCTATGACCCAATCGACCTTCCAACGTCAACGTCTCCTTCTCCTTCAACTACTGACAATCGAGTGTTGCGTTCATCGAGGCTTTAGACATTCTCATGGGTGCCAAAATGACTTCCGATGACGGCGATGAGGAGATTGAACTCCTTATCGAAGACTCTGATTCTGAATACCCCAGATATGTCCCTGATGATCCTGTGGAGGATGGTAAGCTTCACTCCATATTCTGCAACAAGTGTCATTCGCTAATATTTTCATTCAGCCCGCCGTAACGCCTACCTGAAGATGCTGAAGAAAGAAACTGGAGAAGGCAGAGGCGTGTTAGACATGATAGCCCCGCGTCAGACACCAAAGGAGTGGCTTCAGAGTCTCACCCTGGTTGACTTTGTAGACCCTTCCGCTGTCGTCAGCCTTCGCCTGGACTTGGCCACCAACAACGTCCCACACTTCGATCTGGTTACCAACAGTGAACCAGCCTTTACTGTGACATCCCTCCCTGGAGTTATGACCGTGGAGGATACACCACCTAGTAAACCGACCGGTTTCTCTTCCTATGTTCCCAGCGATCATCCGGGCCTGTTGTGTCTTGAGTTTACCAGTCAGTCCAGTATCTTTGCTGCTTTGCACGAAGGCGAGACTCCCAAACCGTCAGCAGCTGGTATACCCCTTCCTTCTGTCGTCCTGCCGATCGGGCAGTTACGGAGACGATATAAGGACAAGACTAGCTTCCCATACTCAGTCGATACTGAATATGTCCTGGTCGTCGATGTCGTCGCGGATGAGCACCCTCTCTGGCTGATTTTCGATCGACGTATTAGAAGTCACGAGGAAGACGGGGCCTACGTCGAACCAAACGTAGTTCCGCTTGTATTCAACGGGACAGAAAAGAATTTTGATGCAGCCCAAGTGTTGCCAAGCATCCAAGACTGGATCCAATCCTATGGCACCCTTGATCTCGCGCAAATTCGGGATTCTTTTCAACAGACCGGGATAATAGGAGAAATCAGAGCCAGAAACGTAACTTTCGCGGATCTTCCTGCGTCCTGGAACAGAGTCCCTTCTGTCGAAGAGCACAAATAGATCCGCAGCCTCAGGTGGCGGTGCACTTATGCTCACTTCCGGTATTAGCACACAGGTACCTCAGAAGAAGTTCCTTAAATGAGTGCGTCAGTAACTGGTGAAGCAATCCGCCTCATTCATATGAACTAGTACGTTTCATCTTTCTGCAATGCGAGCAATGAAAATAAGATATGTAGTATGACTAACTAACAATAAAAGACAGACTGATAATGCAAAGTTCTTGAGAGTCCAAGCTCCCTTGCTGACATTTCCTTCTTAATTTCCATGTCTGATACACTTGGCGTGCCCCTGGTGCTCCAAAGCTCGGCAAAAGTGAGCGTAGGTCTCTGCACAGGTAAAGCCAAGGTGTATTTTATGTGACTCAACTTTCTCTTTTACCTTGACGCTGTCGGGGACTTCGTATCTGAACAGTACCTGACAGCGGGTACAACGAGCCTTGGGCTCGAAAGAGGGGCATTCAAACGGTGTTGTGACGTCGTGCAGATGAGAGAAATAACCCGGTGGGTTTTCAGTAAGACTTGCGAGCGGTTCCATCTTCTGATTGTTCTCTTCGTTGCGCTTGCGCCGGCTCTCAAGAGCTTCACTCCATTCTTTAACTAATCTGGCATCATCTTCTCCTCCATCAACGGCATTAGTTATGGCCTTGCGACGGCTACGGCGTAGTTTTAAGACAAATTAATTGAGCTTTCCGAAAAAAACGCCAATGGTCTGCCGAAGTAGAAATGATGTATACCGGATCGCCGTTCGGCATGGTACCTATGCAGAGGAAGGTGGTTTTAGGCAGGCCAGCACGGAGACCTCGAGACTTGGCTATCTTGAGATTCCGGTATTCTTCGCAGAGTTGTTCTGGTGTTATATCTAATTAGTCATTTGTGGATCTCACCAAGTTTGTGCTTCACTCACCAAGGCTATCCCATTTCTTACGGGCTGTTACAACTCTCATAAGCAGCTCAATGGGAACAATTGGTGTAATCGTGACCATTTTCTTACGTCCTGAGACAAGGATACTCTCCAGAATCTCCAGCGTCTGTCGATTAGATTCCCCAGGACTTCAAAGCCGACAAAATTGCCCTTCTTGGCCTCGCATTGGTGATTCGGAATGTTGTCACTCGCGATGCGGAACTCCTGTGTCGCCAGGTACATCTTGGCTCAATTCACACCCAAGAAAGCCAACCATTTCGATTCTCTTTGACGCCCCTCGACCTTTACGTTCGTTTATTCGGTCAGTATGTCATTCGGAACAACCTGAAGAGCGAGGCCATCTCTTGTGCCACCACATGCTTCTTTGTGATCTAGATGTGTTATTTGCAATCGAGACTTGTGGCTGCGAGCTTACTCTGGCAGACAGAACTTAGTGGCTACATTCAAGGCAGGTCGATAATGGGTTAAGGCAGTGCTCGTCACATAACACCGCTTGCTTGTCTAACCCACGAGTAATTCCAAGCCACCGGCCCGGTCATGGTCTCGAAAAGCAATGTCTGTTCTTCGGCCACCCCACTATCCCGGACCTGCAAGCTTTCATCACATCGCCGATCGAGGCCAATGCAATCGTGATTCATCCAGCTACTTGGGGGCCTGAGCGAACTCGCCCTGCACTATTCGCTCTAGCCAATGAGAGCCGTTTTTGAGTTGTAGCACAGATCGAAAGTCGATGCCTGGCCAAGTTTGCCTGGTCAAATGGTTACCCGCCCAATTTTCCAACACCCAGCTTGCCTCTGTCATCTTCTCGTCAACAACATCTTGGGCCATCAAGCATTGCTTTCGCCAAAATCTTAGAAATCCTTCTAGTAGAACCTGTTCGCGATGGATGACAGAAAGACTCCTGAAGAACTTCCTGGGGATACTAGAAGCGTTATTGAACAGCTTTCTGATGGTGAGAACTTTCTTCTCGTTACTCTGTCGCAAGTACAGTTTGCTAATTTTGTAGTCTCAGAATCCCCTTCCGTCTATCTGGCCAAGCTGAGAGCAATGCTTAGGCCAGACAACGGTCAACCCATGGGCCTGCTTCAGTACCTGCAGGAGGACCCCGTCTCGGAACTTATATCACAACGCCAGACGCCAAGCGAGTGGCTCGAGAAGCTCACTGAAGTCGACTTTACAGACCCTGGCTCTATCCTTGACCTTCGAATCGACTTGGTCGAATATAACGTTGGGGAATTCGCTCTATACACTGATAGTAAAGATACCTTTACTATTTCGCCAAATCCTGGAGCTATGAGTGTGGACTATACGCCAGTCCTGAAGGACTCTGATGTCCACCCAGGTCTACTCTCTCTCGAATTTGTCGACGGTTCCGATAATCTTTCTGTGCCTGAGCATGATGAGACTGCCAAGTCATCAGGAGTCAATCAACCACTTCCTTCTCTAGTATTGCCTATCGGACAGTTATCCAAAGGATATACAACAGAAAGCGGCCTTAAAGTCTCGGATGAGACTAACTACGTCCTTGTTGTCGATGCCGTCGCATCTGCACATCCTGTCTGGCTGATTTTTGATCGGATGCTTGTGTTCGAGGACGACGAGGACGACAAGGACGATGAGAAGGAGGACATCCATCCAGACACAGTTGATTTGGTGTTCAATGGGACAGAGAAGAATTTTGATGCTGCCCAAGTGTTGCCAAGCATTCAAGATTGGTTCCAGTTCTACGATAAACTCAGTTTCACTTGGATTCGGGACTCCTTTCAAAAGACAGGGTTAACAGGAAAAGTCAAGGCGAGGGTCGTGACTGCCGAGGATGCCAGTGTGCTCTGGAACAAAGATACCTCTGTTGATAAGAACAAATAGACTGTACTTCTAGTGGTCAACTCTTCACTACAGGGCACTAGAGAGCTATGAGGATAAGAAGATGTCGATGCCGGCTGGAGAATGTTATGGTTGACGTAGCCTTTTGCGGCATTTCCATAGTTAGAGATACATCGATCAAAACATGTCCCATTTAATGAACTCTTCCTGTTTTTGCGTGTTCTCAACTACTGCTCATCACATGACGTTAAATTGTCCACAAAACTGTACTAGTCAAACAGACGAACATGTCCAAACATCCATACGTCATCATTTGGTTTCGCATCTCTCCCGGCCGAAAATGACATCAGCACGCAGAGTAGCTGCCAAGAATAATTCACAGCAAATTAATCCTGGAACTTGATGATTAAGAGAGGGACTTGTGGTACAGCGGTTAGGTGCCACTGGCTGGACTGAAGAGCTGTGCCTAGGCAGTCCATATCACTCTTCCGGTTTAGTAAGGGCTAGACAATCAAAGAGCAGGGCTTCTTTCATGGCGTGATGACCTTTGTCTTAAACGGGGCTCGCTCTTGTAGCTTTATTGCATACAGGCTGCGCTCTTCGTGTATATCTAAGTTGTGAGCAAGATTTGCTATGTAGAGTTGAGAATTGTGACTAAGAGCTTATATCAGCTCTGAGAACTTAGTTAAAATCGGATCCAGAGCAAGGGTGTCGCATCTTTATGCCAGTTGAACGTGTAGTGGGGAGCTAAGTAAGAAGAATTTCTACAAATTTACTGCTATCGAATACGTGCAAGATTGTACAAACAAAGTGCAGGAAAGTGGATGAAGCCAAGGGACATCCTCGTAGGTATTGTTGACAAATGCCAGCGGGGCACTCTCACTGTAGGCCAAAACTTCCAGATTTTGATCTAATCTTTGCCTTGGGCTTCGCTCTTGCAACTAGTCAGATATTTTAGCTTTCTTTAAGAATCTTGTTGAGTCACATGATGACAAGACTTGCTGCAACTGTGTCTATGAACTTTTGTACTAAAGGAGTGAATAAATGACTATGTAACTAAATGATTGAGTAATTCAAGGATTGGATAGCTGGTTTGGGCAAGTAAATCCGAGTAATGTAGAGAGATAGAGAGAGACAGATAGAGTAAGAGAAGATGACACCGTATTTCGCTTTCCCTTTAATACTACCCAGAATGGCCTTCTCAACGCATTTCACATGGCGAGTGTCCATTCTCGCTCAGCTGCTGACAACAGAAGTGTGCATAAACCTCCGCGCAGCTCCAATTCTGATTTGGTGTCCTTTTACTTTTATCATTCTCTCGATTCTTGCGTGCCTCCAGATCCCGAACAAGCTTAGTGACCTTATACTTGAATAGTGCTTGACAGCGAGTGCATCGATCCCTGGGCTTAAAAGTGTCACAATAAAAGGGTGAGGCGACGTCGTCTTCATGAGTGAAATAACCCAGGGGGTTTGCGATGAGGCTGAGAGGAGTCTCGTTTTGCTTGTACCGATCTTTAAGGTCACTGCTCCAATTGACAATATTTTCCAGCTGTACTGCGTCAAAATTATGACAGCGGCTTTCGTGAACTAACCGGACAAAATTGTGCATTTCGTCGTAGCCTGTCCAGTATTCTGCTGAAAACCCTAAGACGCCGATCTGATGTCCATTTGTTGTCATGCCTAGACAAGCAAAACCAGACTGGGGCATGCAATTCCCACTTCCAAAAGCCCCTCTTACTTTGAGATCTCGGAATGCTCTGAAGAGTGCCTCTATAATTACTTTAGTCATTCATGTGCCTTCGTAGTTGTGTTTATGTGAGAGAATACATACCGTGGTTAACCCATCGTTGACGGGTCGTTACGACTCTTAGAAGAAGCTCAAGGGGACTGAAGGCAGGGATGTCGAACGGCCTATTGTTCTGTGATGTTGAGAACTCATAGACTCTCTGAACCGTTGCTTCAGTAGCTGGGTGCTCGTGGAATTTAAGCTCAGCGAATCGAAGTGCAGTATACAAGCTCGTATTCAGCTTGTCCAGGGCTGTCGTGTATTCGCGCATCGTTTTTCTCAAGTCGTCTGGTACATTCCATCTCCCCAAGGCAGTCTTAACATTGAGTAGTGGCTCATAGTAGAGATAAGACACAAGGGTAATAAGCAAACCAGCATCCTTGACTGTTTGGCCTGCAATGTCAGGGCGCCCAAGTTCTGCTGTCAGATCCTCCATTATCGCTTCAAGGCCTCGCGCTCCGTTTATACAGGTGCGTATCTTTGGTACTCGTGGGACATTTTGGTTCCGCCATAGACCAGGTGTCACTCGATATTGGGGAGGTGTTGGTTCATGATAGACCTGCATCTCTGTTCCGGCTGGTAAAGTAGATAAAGACAAAGCTCGGGGGTAACGGGAAGCTCGAAATATAGACTGCAGGAGTAATTGGCTCAAATGAATGGGGAGGTTCTTGAGGGTTAAATAAATAATGGTTCAGCCTGTATGACTTTGTATTTGTTTTCGGGTGAGCCCCGTTCTAGTCTTGTTTAGGTCCAAGTAACAGAATACTTTCGAAACACTTGTTCATCTTCCAGGTACATGTCACTGCCAACACTGAGGTGAGTCTTCGAGGTGCCAGTGACATTAGGTCCGTCATTGCTCTCGACTAAGTCTCCACCAGCTCAACCTCTCCAACGTCCCTCAACTTCTTCCAAGTTTCCTCTTATCCATCCGACTTCTCTCACCCCCTTTGCATTCTGGTACTCTGATTCCACCATTGAACATCTGTCAGCAGAGGTGACTATCTTTGTGTCACAAGAAAAACTTGTATCTCGAAAGTCTACTGCGCTGCGAAACGCCTCCCGCCCATTTCGATCCCCTTGAGAGCAAGGTTCGAGTGTCTTCGTGTCACCAGCGATAACTTGAATTTCAATCAGGTCCCCGCTAAAGGAACCTGCGCACAGTTCCCCCACCTAACCTTGCCCAACCTTCGCTCCCTTGCCTTCGTCCCACCGCGGAAGATCTGAAAGGCGGGGTACTAACCCCTGTTGTCACAAAAAACACATTGGCTCTCCATCAGCTCCCAGGGAACTGACCCCTTCACCCCCTCCTTCAATCCTCTTGATCACCCCCCGTTACAGGTGCGTGGGCATCAAAGCTACTGTTCCGTGGCTTTGTACAGCGCAGATCGACGACGAACTGAAGCAGTGTTCATCGTTCCTTTTCACATCATATCACGTCAAATCCCACCACGCCCCCTTCAGTGGCTCTTGCAAGCTTTCCATACTACTACAAGGTTATCACGTCGTCGCATATAGTGTAATCGGATCCTTGCCCTCTCTCGCTCAAGACTGCGTCAAACTGCCTCGCAGCTGCTAATGTACGTACATGATAGACGCACCTTGTCACCAAACTGACCAATTTCCAGACACTCACCATCCCATCATCAACATACCAGTCAATACTGTCGCAGTCACCGAAGCCCTCTAGCCAGATATCCATCCCACCAGTTTGCAAGATGGTCGCCATTGAGCTTTCCGAGAAACGCGTTACGGAGATTCAGGAAGCAGTTGGCAATCCGTCTACTAGTAAGTCCTTATATCCACATACACTTCCAGAACTGCATTTAGCTAACCCTATTACCTCAGTGTCTCCAGACGAGTACTCGGCGAAGTTGAAACATGAAACTGGCAGTGACGAGATCCTGGAACAGTTTTTGGAAAAGGCATGCAAGTTGGGTAGACAAACAACACCCTATCTGGCAGAGACATGGCTCCAGCGGCTTTATACAATGGAGTTTAGAGATGTCGCCGCTATTTCTAAGCATCATTTTGCCTTGACACTCTATAGGGTGCGTCGATTTGACCTCGGCACCGATGGCGAGGACACGTTTGCAGTCCGAACAGATCCTGATGCTCTGTTGACGCAGGAAGCGACGCTCCCACCACTATCACCCTCCGCAGACATTGAGTCTGGCGACTATCATGCCCATCCTGCCCTGATCTCTCTGCAGAAGGGTGATGTTTCCCTTCCTCACCCTGATCCGGAGCCTTCCAAGACCAACACAGTC
The DNA here is from genome assembly GCA_013396205.1 of Fusarium mundagurra. Taxonomy (NCBI): domain Eukaryota; kingdom Fungi; phylum Ascomycota; class Sordariomycetes; order Hypocreales; family Nectriaceae; genus Fusarium; species Fusarium mundagurra. Next base: position 50,883 of record JAAOAN010000356.1, on the reverse strand, counting down.
ACAGCTTCTGGTACATCACTTCCTTCTCTAGTCATGCCCATCGGACAGCTGCAGAAGAAGTCTATGGAAGAGGACGATGATGACTACGTCGACACTGACTATTTCCTCGCCATTGACGCCACCAAGACTAACCATCCTGTCTGGCTGATCTATGACCGAAACCCGCGCCATGATTTGGGAGAACGACACATCGTTGACCCTGACAAGCAACCCCTGGTCTTCAAGGAACTTGGAAAGAACTTTGATGCTATGCAGGTTCTGCCAAGTCTCCAATGGTGGCTCATGTACTACGGAAGGCTCGACTTCGCTCACATGCTGAAGGTTATGCGGGCAACAGGCATCACAGGACCAGTCCAGGCTAAGGAGCTTGCCCTTTCGGAGGCTAAAAAGATTCTCAGCAAGTAGATGTCTTCTACATTTTTGTTTCTGTGTACATGAGAGAGGGGTCGGGTCTTGAAGCATGAAGTCTTGGGGGAATTGTATTGCGAAACACCCTCCTTACGAGACAGGATCATCTCCCCTCAGTTTTTACGGCACAGGTTTAGTGTCCATGTACCTAGTTCTAGCTAGTCCTTGTAATCACAGTTGGCGCAGCAGCCCATTGTACCTCTGCGCGAGTCTACCAAGTGAAAATGTCCTCAGATGCAGACACTGTCGTGTTACTTGCACTTTCGCAGCTAGCAGGTGCGCTGTCAGCAACTCATTCAGGTGACAAGACCAGCAGCAACCTTTGATCACCTATGCGTACGCCTCAATGATGTTACTGGCTTTCGCATCGATCTCTTAAACGCCATACTCAAACCTGGCAATGCAAACAGCTTCACCGATCAATGTATTCATTAAGTCCGGCGTGTCTGGCCAACTCAATCGTGTAACCCCCAGAAGCAATGTCCGCATCAAATTCGTCCGTGGGGCGATCACAAGCCCCTCTCCCAAGCCTTGTTTCAATTGAATCCATGTTGCGCTAATCTCTACCGCTGTCTCTAATATCGATTTGCGCAGGAATCCGCGTGGAGGGGAAATCTCGCCGAATCACCTCGTAACGGCAACTTCGAAGCTGAAGACAGGCATTCATTCGCGCGCAGGCTGGGTAAACGTGGACAGTGCCATCGCCGATTGTTTTCGAGTGTGTCATATCAGTGGGATGAATGACTGGGGTATCGGAAATAATTAAGAAGGTTTAGTCATTGGAAGTGTTGCATTGGTTGTTGATAAGGTCAGGAGCGCCAGGAGGTTGCTTCACATCGATCGTGGTTGGATACTGGGAGTAAAGGCTTTTGGCTCGCGTTTCACCAAAGGCTGCTTACGGATATTTTCATTGAATACTGCAGCATCGATTTTCGTGGCACCATTTGTGATTGTGCTGGATCAGGCTCGGGTGATGGTGATAAGGACACTTGGTGTTTGAGGTGGGTAGCACAGCGTCAATGGAAGAGGAGGTGGCGTCGGCTTTATCTCCGTCAATAACCGCTGCAATAACCGCAGTATTACTCGTCGCAATTTGTAATCTAGATCCTGGGTAGTGTCTTGACAAAGATCTTTGCCCCAGTGGTGCTCGGCGACAGTCTCTCTCGGCTAGTATCAAGGTCAAGACCAAAAGACTCAATATCAGGCTCTGCCTCAAACTGTTAATTTGTCGCATCATCGGCCTCTGCGACACTAGACCAGAAATAAACTTCTCATCATCTGCAGGGACGTTTTCATCTCAGATTAGATCTGAGTTCGGCGACATGGTCAAGGTTGCAGTGGCCTGGGTCTATGTGGCGCAACTGACGATCGTGGGGCAGACAGCCTTCAATCTGAGTTCTTACAGGCACTTAGCGTTGTTTTCCCCGTTGGGGAAATCGCTCAAGACTACAAGATCTTACCCCCATCGGAGTTCATTTACGAGAAGGTCCTGGTGCATTTGGGCTGAAACTGAGCACTGAGTCTCCAACCTTTACTTGTCGCGGTGGCTTGGCTCGAGGCTGGCTTCGCTGTATGCACAGCTTCCTTTTTAGCTGACCGATCTACATCATTGTCGTCATCGACTTTGTCACCAGCATTTGAGTCTCCAGTCAGGAGAAGGGGGCAGGGGGTAAATGAAACCACCACCACCGCTGTCCTCTCCCCCGCGGGGAAAACAACAAGTCAACCAACCGAAGAGATAACGACGACATTCCCATAATCATACGCGGTGATTGTATCACCATGGAGTGACTTGTAAGCAGAAACTTGCTCATACAAACACGGAACGATAACCCCGAGCGCCTGTGACACGTTCACCTTCAGCGGCATTGGCGCAGAAGGGGGTGAAGCGTCTTCAGTTAACTGAGGAACGCTCACAGTCTGCCTTAGGTTTCTGCCACTATCAAGTGGCTTGCTAGAGCTTTTCCCTATCTCTCCGGGCTGGGGTTGCTCAGCGTCAATTGTAGGATCTGGAACAGGCTGGGAGGTACATGTCTCAGCGGGCGGCCGCGCAGACTCGGAGCTGCTATCATGACGGAGGTCCGACGTGGCTTCGACCGGGCCGGCATCGATGTCGTCGCTCTCGGGCGCCTGCGTATTCGTGGGTTGAGGACCATCAGCTGCGGTCTAGTTATTGGGGGTACATCGTTTACATCGGTATCATTCGTGGAGTATGGGGCGTCGGGTGCTTGGATCGGGGTTTCGCTCGAGACCTATGAGTTCCAGTGATGACACCTTGCACTTTACTAATGTACAGTCAGCTGGTCCGGGAACGAAAGCCTGCTTCTGAGGTAGTACCAACCAGAGGAATTATCGCTTCTCTCGTAGTGTCCGGCCCGGTAACAAGTCTCGGTCGGTGACTGTGTCTTCAGGAGGAACCCGTAATTGCGGTATGGTCGCTGTTGACAGGGAAATTTGAGCTGTTGATTCGGGTGCAGTGTCATGGTGGCTGGTGGTGATCAATGCCTCGTACTCCAGTGAGTGAACCATTGATGCAATACACAGTGCCGGAGCACTAGGCTTCTACGGCGATGCCATGTTGAAGCCATGAAACACCGAGACAGGCCAGGTGAATCAATCGATGAGGAGCGTGAAGAGAGCGAAAAAGGGATACAGAGACCGCACTGCGTAGGAGTCGCGACAAGTGACAAGTTCAGGGGGAAACGCGCTGCCAAGATAGAGTCCAAGAGATTTGAAGCACTGTTGATTACAGTCGAGTTCATGGCATGTATGTCATTTTCAGTTGTTCCTACGCTAAGAAGGGCGAACACAGAAGGGTCGATGAGCTGAATTCCAGTAAGCTTTAGTGTACACGTAGTCTAGGGGGCTGTTCACCACGCTACGGTTCACTCAACGCTGTGAACGGCCGCGACGCTTTGTGCGTAAAGGCTCAAGTTTGACCCAAGCGCACACAGCATTTACAATTCACAGAAAAAGAGCATTCAGACCCTGAACAAGGAGGAGGCAAATCAGCTCAGAAGCCGAGGCAGAACAATTAGAATAGCCCATACCGCTAGTTCAGATGCTTCGGTTCAGTCACCACTAAATTCATTCCCAGGTCTAGCCTCAATATTACAGGGGCTTCAAGGCATTCCGCACTGATTTACAGGGGGAATTCTAAGGACAGGCGACGATTGAGTCAGGCATACCTCCCCATCAACCTCCCTATAACACGCTGCTCTGACACTGGGCCTCGTGAACATACCAAACCAGGTAGTAGGCCTACATCTTACTTCATGCATTCATTCTCAATATCGTAATTACTTAACTTAATATTTAAGTTTTAGTTATTGACTCGATTTCTTCCAACCATTTCTTCATTGCCATTATTTGTCGTCTTCATGCCCCACCGCGCGTCTGGCTGACGCGACCTACATTAGCTCAAGCGGCAGAGCTAACCTAGAGTTGGGAAGAGCTGTGAGAGGGAATGCTTTTTAAAACTCAATGGTATCCATGGGAAATATTGACTATAGTTAAAGAGAGCGTCCTAAAATGGTACCCACTGAATTAAATAAAATCTTTCAGATTTCTCTACGCTGCTTTTCTTTTCCAAGGTTCCAGAAATAACGATTTGCTAATCCTCAGGTTGCCCAGCTTCATCATGAGTCGGTTCGCCGCTTATACTGCTTACTTTCATGGTAATTCCGCATTGTGGGTCAGTCCCGGCTAATGCAGGTGAAGCGATTGGTTACCAATGGCATTATTGGTTAAGTGAATAGGCTAGCGTTGCCTAATGTAGCGATACATCCACTACCGAATTCTATGAAAGTATGCATTATAACGACAGAATGAGCCTCCGAATAGCTTCAACCCCCATGAAGTCCATCTAGTGCAAATTCAGACAGTTTTACGCGGGCCAAGAAGAACAAAACAGCTTCAATGGTTCCAGGTGAAAAAAGCTCTCACATAATGGCGATTTTTAAGCTTCTTTCGCGGCGAAATTGAGAGAGACAGCGTCTGAATCTCTAGACGACTGGAAGAAGGCCAGACATCCAATGCAATGATGGGACATAGTTGTTCAATACTTGGGCGATACTAGTCAGAGACTTTTGATAGATATTACAGGCATTTCACAGTGTAACAAGCCCTCAAATATCTGGCATCATGGAAGATAATATAACGCACCAGCATGCTTTGCACCTCTCCATCGTCAGTCTCCACGTCTGCCCTCGACAAGTCGATAATAATATTATTAACTCTAAACGCTGTTACCACTGACTTCACTATAGCAACAAAATGCCGGAGTAAACTTGACTTGGATGCAGGAAGCGGGAAGGCCTGGTTCAGATCTCTGCCCAGAGAGAGGTTGCTTTCGTTGCTCAGGTTACTCACAAGCTTACACGAGAATATTCTCAATTCCATCGATCCTTCATTTGACTTTGGCAAACGGTAGCTCTTTTGCCACCGTCTCTTTCACGGAATCCCGGTTATAGGATTTGGCGATCAGGGAGTTGCCGCGGATGGATTCTCCCAACCAAGACGGCCTTGATCTGGAATATATGGCGGTGATCCGTGTGAAAATTGTATGTGCTTCACTTGCCTTCACTATATGCTTGTTAAGATGGAACAGATGCAGTTCAGGTACAACGTTGTCCCAGCTCGAAGTTCTCTAAGTTCTCTGCTGATTTCAGCTCTAACCATAAGTCTCAACTACAAATAACACATGTAGCTAACAACTTAGCTCATGCGGTACCACTGACATCTCTTAACAAAGCTCGTGACTGATTTCATCCCTTGTAAGCGCATGTCAACATCTACTTCCTTCTTCAATTGGGTCAAGTCCTCGTTGCACTCCTGGCACCACCAGCAGACTAGCCATCCGCTACATCACGGCACGCATAGCTAACTCTATGCTAATGATCAACATCGGGTATGGGAGGCTCACGGCAGCCCAAAAGAGGATCATCGAGCTCTTGCCTTTGCCATCGGTAAGAAGGCTTCACGGAATGCTACTGTACTAGGGTCAGTTGAAAAAGGAGCAATCGGGAAGGTCGACTCCGCATTGTGTAGCTTTTCTTCAAGCGTTTAGTTCATAATGTGCTTTGTAGATACTGTTAGAAATAAATAAATTCATGCCGTCGCCATGTCCCAACAGCAATCTGTGTCAAAGAGTGTTCTGCTACCGACCTCGAGGTAAAAGAAATGCCGATCTTATTCATAATAAACCCAGTTTCCACGTCATAACCACCATTACTCAAACTGAACTGGCTCGACTCGATCGATATTTCTCTTCGTGAAAGGTTCACAAATCACATAAACCTTCTTCTTCGCCACCCTCAATCCCTCTCCATTGTAAGCAACCTTGCGCGCATAGACATTCAACTCTCGATGAGAGATGACCCCAGACGGAGGCCTCAGATGTACCATCATGACGTTCGGGCATTTCAAGCCATGTTCGCGTAACAGTCTCGCACGCGCGATCGCATCAGCACGATCTTGATACCCCGGTATGAAGGGCGCACGAGAGCCTGGGTGATCAAAGATCTCCTCCAGACCCTCTCGAACATCCTCAAGAAGGTCGTCGTATATTGCTCCAGGCATGTCGATCTTGTCGGGGACTTCGAAGTATTTAGGGGTAGCTCGACGGGGCGTGACGCTCTGTCTGTGCATTTCGACGTCACCGGTTGCAACCCAGCAAGGTGTTCCGATCTCCAAGTCCCATGCCATGATTGATGCTGAGGGGTATCTTGAGCTTGGAGGTTATACAATGGGTTGATGATGAATATGAAGAAGTGTTGGATGAGAAGTTTCTTTAATTGCAGTCACAAAATTGGAGATGCTGTTCAACAGGTAATATGTAGCACCCAGTATATGTGGTGACGTGCAGAGAATAAAAGAAATCGAGTTCCCGAGAGATTGCCGGGCATCACTCGATACTTATGCACAATTACAAGCTGTTACGTCGAATTATGGAGCCACCTACGTGCCTCGCTCTCCATCGATTCCGTAGACTTTTGGCTAATACAAGAAGAGTACGAGATCACACGATCAATGCAGGTTTACGTTTTGGCTTACTAAAGTTCTGCAATTGTCACCCAACATTATCCGGAGGATGCCGGGTGCATCAAGGGAGGGTGAAGCCGAGGGGGAATGTGACCCAACATCGAATGAACGTTGTATGGGCTGTGAATTGAGTTCACTAGATTTGTTTACCTTGTGCGATAGCGTGAAGAGTGTATACTTCCAACAACTCGAATCTCGCCAATTTGGATGACCACGGAGGTAGACAAATCGACACTTTCTGATTCTCATCACAATTGACATTTCTGGCCGGGGTCTTACCCCAGAGTAACGGCTATAACGGGAAATGCGAACAGTTGTCAGCCGAGTGCTCATATCAGGAGACGAACGCGGAGAACTGCGGGGTATCTTAACACCACTGCCCCAAGATTGAGTCTGGAAGAGTCCAAAGAACAAATTGGATGGCACGTGAAGTGTCATATCATATTTGTTACCATTGTCTGCTTCTTCCTAATTCGGCGATTGCCAGCTGACTTGTGATGCGGCCTTTGTGAAATGATTTAGCTCCTCTTTTCTTCCTCGAAACTCGTTCTGCGAGAGTTTAGTTAAGAGCCTCAGAGCCGACATGGCAATGGCAGGAGCACAGCTTTGCATGAGAAGTCGACTCAAACTCTTCGATGTTTAGTTGCGTCAAAGTATACAAGCCATGAGTAATCCAGTCTGGAGAAAATGTTAGTGACGCGAGATACAGCTAGTCCACCAGATCTAGGGGCCTTTCCCAGAACGATCTTCGATCAAAAGGTGATAGAGTACTCAATATAAGATGGTAATCAATCCAAGAGCACTCCACAATATGGCAAGGTTTATCTTTCAGTCGAATACGTCCAGACTTCACACATGGCGCGGGCAAAGTCCTTAATTACCTGCGGAAATCACATGAATCGCAAAGTCGCTGGCTTCACAGCTACAAAGCATGCAACGGCATTGTGAAGGACCTCGTCTTCAAGCCCGTCACTCATCAAGAAAATGCGACTCGCATCAACGTTTCGGGCTAATTCAAGCCACAAGTCTGCATAGTTTACCTCAACACCAGAGGTTTTGAGCCTTTGCGCACCATCGACGAACCGTGATACCCTCACTTTCTCAAAAGAAGCGCTAGAAGTATGCTCTCACGTGACCACGGCTGGGTATATAATCCCTTCTCCTCGGTCTGCTTCACTTTCCTTTCTTCTTCTTCTATCCTTCCTTTCTCTTGTGCCGCTGGGGTCGTAGTTCACGCACGCCGTTCGGAATTGTGAGCAACCGCCCCTTTTCAAACAGACCTGCTTGGAATCGTTTGCTACGCCGTCCCTCGCCATCTGAGGTAATCGCTTGAGATATTTCATCTTACATATCGAGCAATTCCAAGCAGCCGTGCTTGGAACCATTATTCCACTCTCGTCGTCCTTTCTACTTCCGCCCATTCTCGAAGATTCAAGCAGAGGTGCTCGGAATTATCTTGATTCAACACCACTTACTTGCCTCCAGCCTACAGCAATTCCTTGAACCGGAACCGGCTTCCTTTTTCGAAATGGCTAGAGGACTAAGCAACTCTTGTTCCTCTGATGGCGATGATCATTTCATCAGCTTGATGCGCCTATTTAACGAAAACAAGGAGCATGTACATGACCGCGGAATCTCCTTTCCACAATGGATTGAGAAATACTGCGACTATTCTCATACCAAACACACACAAGCTGGTGTTCATGATTTAAGCGATCCCAATCTCGAAGTTCAGAGAAAGATGGGTGTCTTGATCAACAAGGTGTGGACTGTTGAAATGAAGGATCCCATTCACCTTGCTCAGTACTGCGCCTTCAAGAGCATCAGGAGCTCAGCTCTTACATCGATGTCATCGGTAAGCTTCATGCACCTCTGCATCATCACCTCACATGCTCATTGTTCTTCTGCAGTTCCAGACATCGTTTACCAGGCTGCCTTTGTTGCACACAATGGCTTCTTGGTGCCTCACTCTTACTTCAGCAGCGATGACGACGGAAATTTGTCGCAGGTCTAGAAGACCATGCGCGAAGCGAGTCAAGCCGACCGAGACTTCCAGAATCTTATTGAGCCTCTCAACACACGACTTCGCGACTACCAAAGGCACAATCGATTAGAATCTCGCGTTAATATCACCGGTATTGACCCAATCAAAGTTTTGATGACTTACCACAGTAATAAAAAGGTTCGAGAGTTCACCGAAAACATCGCAAAACTCTGCACGAAGCCAACATTTATCCCGGTGCTCAACGGATCTGTTTCGACGCCTAGCCAGCCACACCGCATCTCGCCTATGGCGTTTATTCTGGCACATGCGGTTCAGATGCTTCTCTTCGCCCCCCAGGACTGGAACCCCAATCGTGTCTATTCTCGGGATCAAAGCACCTACCCTCATCGATTCCCAACCCCTGAAACAATTGGAGGTGAGACGGCGCGCACTGTCGCTGGACTCTTCTCTGTAGAGGACCTCCACCGAGCGGTTTTGTTGTTCTACTACTTGCTCAACCGACGAAGTGCATCGAAATGGATTGCTAAGGCCGCCCCTCAGAGTTCCTCTAATGCTGACTTTCCAGGTTATCACTGTCCTGCCTCCCCAGCAATGAATCAAGACCAATCTGAAGTTGCTACTGCGCCAGTGTCAAATGAGGAGCCTGTAAATGCTCTGGCTAACCCCCAAACTGATCAGCGGACGTCTTTGGTGGATGCGGATGCACCTGAAGCTCTAGATGACCCGCAACCGATTAAAGGGCTCGGCACGATCAAGATCAACACAATGTTGATAGAGTCTGCGACAACCACGCGCCCAAGACGAACTGTTGCCGAGCGCCAGAGGGCACCAAACAGACCTGAAATGCATCCACTTCTTGAATGGGAGCTAAAGGCTGAAGTTGCTAGCGCCAAGAACCTCCATGCCCAGCCGGACTTCGACAAACTCCTCGCGAGATCTCGTGAGACGGAGACGCGGGTCACCTTCTCATTCCAAGGGCCCGACATTGCCGCCTTGATGAGACATCAGGTTGCCTGTAAGTGTGCTTCTTGCATTCCAGTGGCCGATTCAAACACTCCTGTTTGGAATTGTGTGCTTGCTTTAACTTGTCATGTTGCTAACCCGCTGTGGATTTAACAAGACCAGGTACTGAGGATATCCCACCTACTATTGTCATCGAAGAATGCGACTTCCAGGAAGGAAACCCCATTGCTTGTCATGTTGCCAAGATCATGCCCAAGGTATCGGAACAGGTGTGCAACCAGACAGACGAAGAGATGCTGGAACACCGCAAGGCACTCTTGACCTGTTTCGATTGGCGCAACAACTCTACTCTAAAGTCTAATAAGCCTTTCTTCCCCGGTACCCTCGGCAATGCAAAGAGTGTCATCGAGAGACTCAACGATCCGAACGTTCCAAGGTCGCAGATTGAGGACGATGCCAACCCCGACGTGATCACCATGGTCAATTTGTACGACACGGTCTACGATGATGAAAGCTGTGGTATTGATCTGTTCTACATGCAGAACCAACTCGATAGAAGTGTGAAAGCACTGGGCAGCAGGGGTGTCGCGATCGGCTGGCTTCTCTACCGAAGTCCCATCATGACGCGAGCGCTAGATTTGGCGATCAAGTACTGCAAGGACAAAAAGGAACGACTTCTTGTGTATGTCGAAGACTCGTGGATCCAGTGGTAAGTTGCACATCGATCGCTCCCATTCAAGCAGGCTTGGTCGGAATCGTGAGCGAATTTGCTGACATCCCATAGCGTTCTTGTTGGCCTGTTCGTCACAGCGGGATTCGATGTCGGTACTGTCCGCCCTTCGGATGAGACAGTTGAGACCGATCGTATCATTCGAGAATGGAATAACCTTCAATCTGGCCTGGAAATATTTGTGGCCAATGTCAACACCAAGGCGATGCATGCGGACATGCAAAAGTGCTGCTGCAAAGCTCTGATTCTGGATTGGCCGCTTGAGCCAGAGCGTCTTCTTCGGACTATAAACCACATGTTCAAGAACAGACTGAAGCGCAGAGAGCCAGCAACGGTTCACGTACTCAAGCTTCGCTGGAGTCACCATGATGAAGTCGAGAGAATTTGCTGCACCAAGTGGGCAATGCAGCTGTCGAAGGACATCAACCTGCCTGAATGGATGACAGGTGCGGTCCGTGAGGTCTGCATCTTTGAGATGATCAAAACTGCGTGGCACCAGGGATTCAACCGCTATGCTTGGGTAGTCATGCACGACATGGGAGGGCAAGACTATGAGGGGCGCTCTATGACACATCACGATGGTATCGCCCCTCGACTCGGCCATGTCTTCTCTATCGCTGCCAAGCTAATGCTGACCTTCCCCGAGGACAAGAAATTCTGGGCTGGCAGTGAAGATGCCCTTGTCGCCGGGTGCCATCGCTTTCTAAGGGTGATTGACGCTGACTTTGAAAAGGGGACTGATAGGCTTGAGGAAAAGCTGAGCTACACGCCAGAAAGGTTGAGGGATACTTGTCTCTTGGCATTCGAACATTCGGTGGACTTTATATACCACCAACTGGAACATGGGTATGGATATGGAGACGATGGCTATCACGAACGGAATGAGCAGTTGTGTCTTGGTGTCGAGGCCAGAGCTCGGGGTGAGGTTAGCTCTTGGCCAGATGATGTGGAGGGTCAGGTTGAGGAACAAGACCCTGGCGTTGATGCTGAGGCGGATGGAGATGAGGAGACAGAGCAGATTGGTGAGACTTGCACAAAGCGTAAGGCTGGCGATGATGGTGAGGGTGGCGCGAAGAAGCAGAAGACCAGTACTACTTAGATCGGTTCAGTGAAGCAAGCTGGGTTCGGTTTTGGACGTGACAGATGAGATTGAGACAGACTTCAATGAGAGATCGCGAATGGGGACTTCACGATAGCCATTAGCAGGAAACTCAAAAATCGAAAAGTAACTGATTTTCTATGAATTAAACGAGATAATAGTGATATGTTGTTGTTTTACTAATGAGTGAAGTTGAGTTGAGGCTGGTCTATTGAGCGTGCTGTGAGCGAGAGCTTGTTCTAGTGGACGGTAGTGCTGATCCGCTGAACATAGCCGCTGTGCCGTCATTGTCGGATGTGAACATGCACAAGATGCACATGCGATTGGTTTATCACTTATACCGAATACCACCTCATCAAACCTTCGGATACAATCCGTCTCCAACAACCTTTCCATAACTGATATCAATTCTTCAATGTAAAATAAGACAGTCAGGCATTTATATAATACCCCATTTCTCAACCTCAAGCCAAGACCCGGAATCTCAAGCCGGCCCGCACTAACAATTTCCCAAGTCCGAACATCCGCGTCTTTCCGCCCTCTCTCACCTCTCACACATCCGGCTTCCGCACCGCACGCACGCTTCACCGAAAAAAGACAATTCACCGAATCATCAGAGCATGCAACCCTCAGAACCAGAGCGCTACATCCGCAGCCGTATTGCCAACGCCTGCGACGGGTGCAAGTCCCGAAAAGTCAAGTGCGACGGCAAATTACCATGTAGCTACTGCACGCGTCGCCAGAAGCCGCACGACTGCCATTATTCTCCCCAGCGGCGACGTAAAGCGCATTCTGTGCGGTCACCGCAGACTTCGGAAAGGGCGCAGTCGACAAGACATACTACGCCTTCTACGCCTGCTGCTGAGCCTGTGAGGGAGAATGGAACTGATGGAGATGGTGGAGGACAGATTGATGCGGAGGATGAGACGGAGGTTCCGAGGGAGGCGAGGTTGGTTTGCGATGCGCAGGGAAAGTTAATCTTTGTCGGCGATTGTGCGCCTCTTTCGTTCTTTCAAAGCGTGAGACAACTCGTTACTACGCGTGTTGGGCAGAATGCTTTTGCGCCGCAGTCAAGTCGATATTCCGTCCTTGAAAACGCAACGGCGCATCAGTCGAGACGAATACCGGGTGATAACCGCATACCAATCGTTCATCCAGATGACATCCCCCTCGCAGTATCGAATTACTTATCCATTGCTACCGGCCTCGTGGATCTCTTCGATAATCGACGCCTTCAAGATGATCTCATCCTCTGGGCGAACATGGACCAGAAACAAGACGACGCTACAACCATTGTCAACTTCCTCATCCTCGCCATCGGAATGAAGATCAATGATGAGGAGCGATCGCAGGATTACTTTGAGTATGCGCGCGATAAAGCATACTCCAACCTCACCGGCAATCTTAGCGTCTCAACAGTCCAGATGTTTACGCTGATTACACTCTACATGCTGTGCTCATGCCAGATCAATGGGGCGTTTCTCTTCTTCGGAACGGCGGTGCGCGCAGCTTACTCCATTGGCATTCACAGAACAGAAGTCAACGCGCGTTTTGGACCTGATATTCACAGACAGCGCGATCGGCTTTGGAAGAGTATTCGTGTGGTTGATCTGTTTCTGAGTTCGTCGATGGGTAGACCGCCTGCTACGTCGGATGTCGACTGTACAGTTCCGTATCAAAGTCCTGATGAGAACGTTGAAGAACCGGTGGATCTGCTTAATGCATCTGTGCAGATATTCTTGGTGCTCGAGGGTGTTGTCACAGAGATTTACTCACGGCGCAAAGTCTCGCTGCAACTTACAGAAGGGATATCACTCCAACTACGAGATTGGTCTTCGCGGTGGTTGAAGCAACTTAAGGATATAGTGGCCAATCCAGAAGTTCAGGATAGAGCTCAGGCGAGTGGTGCTTGTCAGATATTGGCGACGTATTATTACGCTGTCATGCTGGTGTCGAGACCATTTCTGATGTATGAGCTTTGTCGACGACTATCGGATGGTTCGGTCAACTCGAATGGGAGATCTGCTTTGACGAGTGGGAAGTCGAAACTGGCAGATGCTTGTATTGACGCGGCGAGTTTGATGGTTGATCCGATTTTGGATCTCATTCAGAAGGGGATTCTTGTTGGGCATGTTCCCATTCTTGTGTAAGTCTTGAGTAACATACAACTTGCGACCATTGATTCTAACTACGGCAGATCATGGCTATTCGCTAGCTCTCTTGTCCTAGGCGTTGGCCTCCTTGGTGGTTTCGGCCGCGTCCTCGAGAAATACACCCGCATGGCCATCCATGCTCTAGACCACTGCTCTAAACACGATACCCACGCAGGCCAATACTCTCTCATCGCCCAATCCCTTCTAACAACTGCCCTCGAGTACCTCGAAAAGCGCGAGCTCGCCGAACGTCAACGACGCACCGAGAACTCAAGCCAGCTCTTCGGTCTCATACCCTCCGACACGTTGGACTCGTCGCCTACCTTCACAGGCCAGTCAATAGCTACACCATCTTCTAGAGGGCGTGAATCCCTAGACAGGACATTTCTACAGCATAACGGGCTACAGAATGTCGGATCACCGTTATTTGGCGACTTGGACTCCGCGTTTCTGGGACTAAGTGAGAGTATGATGCAGACACCCGACCCAAGCTACTGGGGCGGCCCGCTGGGGAACGAAACTGACTCGGGATCGGCTCTGAACTTGTTTGCGCTGTTGGATGCGGGCGGCGGTATTGACTTGACGCATCATCTGTGAAACGTCAACGACGAATCGGTTGGTGCGGAAGTTCGGAGGTGTCAGATCAGGCGGGTATGTTCCTGATATCAGATCCGACGAGGATTGCGCGTCGTGGTGTAAGATAAGAGTATGGTTGGTCCTCGGGTATGGAATGCCATGTCTAGCCGAGTGAGACGATGATATGCGGGATGTGATGTGATAGATCATATGGCTGAATGCCTGGAAAACGTCGTCAACATGTGATTCTAATGCTGTACAGTATGCGGTTCAGAGAGAGAATCAAGAAGCTGAGATATGGGGAGAACTTGCAGTAAAGGATGATTGCGCACATCAACTAGCGCATCCAAACCCCTGAATAGACATCACTAGCCTCTCAAAACGTAACCAAGAATCGTACTTCATTAACAATCATTATCTATCTTTTCATCTAAGGCAAAGCCGTTCTCAAAATCTGCATAAACTTCCAAACATCCTCAAACCTCGTGTACAGCGGCACAGGCGCCACACGAATAACACCCGGCTTCCTCTTATCACAAATCACAGCATTCTCCTCTAGCGCCGCACTAACATTATCCAACAATCCATCCTTCAACAAAAGACTAAGCTGCGTGCCCCTCTGCAGCGGATCCCTCGGTGTGATGATACGAAACAGCTCAGCGTCAGAACTCTCAGCCAAGATCTGATCGAGCAAGTACTCCGCGTACGCTGTCAACACCAGAGCTTTAGAGCGCAGATCATGCATGGTTGTCTTGTTAAACACGGATAAAGCACCGGAGAGACTGGCGAGGTCGATGGCGGAGGGGTTGGAGACCTGGAAGCCGCCTGCGCCGGCGGTGGGGATGAAGTTGTTGTCCATGTTGAAGCGCACGCTCTTGTCGCCGCCGTACCAGCCCATCAGACGGGGACGGTAGGTAGCTTTGCCGGTGGCGTCGTTGACCTCGACTTTGCCGTAGCGCTCGTGGACGTAAGCGCCTGCGATGGAGCCCGGGCCTGCGTTGATGTACTTGTACGTGCACCAGCATGCGAAATCAACATTCCAGTCGTGCAGCTTGAGCTCGACGTTTCCAGCGGCGTGAGCGAGATCCCAACCGACCATGATACCCTTTGCTTGCGCGTAGGCTGTGATGCGGGGAATGTCGAAGAGTTGGCCGGAGTAGTATTGGATACCAGGGAGGAGGAGAAGAGCAGTATCTTCAGCGTGCTCATCAATAGTCGAGAGGATCAAATCAGTTGTGATGATGTGATCCTCATTAGGATGAATCTTAACCATGCTTTTCTCAGGATCAAGACCGTGCCAAACGACCTGACTCTCAATAGCATAGTGATCACTAGGAAACGGCTTCCACTCCAGAATAACCTTGTGTCTCTTCTCATTCGGCTTATAAAAGCTCGCCATGAGAAGATGCAGGTTCGCTGTGAGTGTGTTCATGATGACAATCTCATGCGGAG
This sequence comes from Fusarium mundagurra, assembly GCA_013396205.1. Taxonomy (NCBI): domain Eukaryota; kingdom Fungi; phylum Ascomycota; class Sordariomycetes; order Hypocreales; family Nectriaceae; genus Fusarium; species Fusarium mundagurra. The sequence continues at coordinate 35,455 of JAAOAN010000356.1, read as the reverse complement.
AAGCACCAACGAGGTCTGCAGACTTGATAGCGCAGTCCTCAGCGAGGTCCTGCCACGCTGGAAGCGGTGAGTTGTCAAGAGCGCTGAAGTGGCCGTTCACACCGATAGAAGCCCATGTCTCGAGTTGAGCGTTGAGGTATTCTCGGACAGCTTTTGGTTGGGCGCCGAGAGAGTTGCCGACGAAGTAGAGGCATTGTTGATCATCGGCTGCTGAGCCGTTGGTATGGCCGTTGGTATGGCCGTTGCTGTGACCATTTGTGCCATTGACTGCACCAGCTGAAACAGTTAGTATGGAGCTTCAGTAGTAGTTTGATTGTACGCACGAAGTGAGCCGTCGAGGGCTTTCTTCTTGAGGGACTTCTTCGTAGGCAAGACAAACTCATCCCGAAGATGGCTTAGCTTATCCTGCGAGTCCAAATGGCGGGCAAAGTCAAGAGAGTTGGCATCGCTGGGGAACTTGGCAGCAGCACCGCTCCTCAGACGCTCGACGAATCCAGACAGCTCCATTGTATGTAATTAACAAGCAAGTTATATTAAACAAGAAAGGGTAGTGTGATGTAATGAACTGATGTGCTTGAACTCGTATGATCCGTTTGTGAGTGGGATTGCGAAATCACTTTATGTTCCGTGAAGCCTCCACCAAAACTTTAGCGGAAGCACGGAAGTCTAGCGTCTATCCGCACATCCGCATCCCGACATCCGCATGGTGGACGTCATTATCCATTTTAGATATAGCGAGGTACAGCGATTGGTCACGCGGACACAGCACGGATCGGATGAGACCTTTTTAACGGAGACCGGAGACGGAGGTTCAAGTATACGGAAGACGGAAGTAAGAAAAACAAGAAGATTGTCCCCCATGGTTTGAGTAATTGTATTTTAGACTGATGCTTTTCTGAACAATTGAGATTATACATCTTCTCTACCTATTCCACCAAAGCTTCTCTGCATTGAATTAAGCTCAATATGTCGCCACACGCTGTTACGTATCAACTTCCGCGCATCAAGCTCACAGACGAACTAAAAGAGTTCGCCGTGACGAGCAACGCTTTCCTCCCTGAGCACAGTCCCCTCAAGCAATTACCCGATTCATACTATGAGCCATGGGAGCTTGTTATTCAGCATCTCCCTGCTTTGATCAAGTACTTTGATATAAGGCGTGCTGTTGATACGCTTCCTGTGCTGTCGACGGAGAGATTACGGTCTGAGGCGGAGTGGAGGAGGGCGTATTCTATCTTGGCGTTCTTGACGCATGCTTATGTTTGGGGTGGAGAAAAGCCTGCGCAGGTAAGCTAAGCTAAGCTACTGACTCTCAATGGGATATGATGTTAACGGTGTTGATTAGATTCTTCCCCCGCAAATCACTGTTCCCTTCCTCGCTGTGTCTAAACATCTCGAACTCCCTCCCGTTCTCTCATACGCCGCTGCAAACCTATGGAACTTCTCCTCTTCAAGCAACGACTTCACTGATCTCGACCACCTCGACACTCTACACACCTTCACCGGCACAGAATCAGAAAAATGGTTCCTCCTCATCAGTGTCGCAATGGAAGCTCGCGCAGGTACCATCATCCCCAAAATGATGGAAGCGCTTGAAGCCGTCAAGACACGCGACTACGACGTTATAATCTCTGCTCTCGAACAGCTAAAGTCGTGCATCGACAGTGTCGGTGTTTTGTTGGAGCGCATGTATGAGAAGTGCGATCCTATGACGTTCTACTACAAGATTCGCCCGTTTTTGGCGGGGAGTAAGAACATGGAGGCAGCGGGTCTGCCTAAAGGCGTGTTTTACGATGAAGGCAATGGGAAGGGCGAGTGGCGGCATCTTCGTGGTGGAAGTAACGGCCAAAGCTCCCTGATCCAATTCTTCGATGTTGTTCTAGGCGTAGAGCACATAACCAGCGGTAACAACACCGAAAAAGCGGGTGACCGAAGCTATCACGACATTGTAAAGGACTATATGCCGGGTCCTCACCGTCGCTTTCTGACGCATATTGCTCGCAAGGGCAGTATTCGCGAACTAGCTTCTCAAACACCCAGCACGCCCGCCCAAGAACGTCTTCAAGCTACTTTCACAGCAGCTACAGAGGCGCTCACGGTGTTTAGGAACAAGCATATACAGATAGTGACGCGGTATATTATTCTGCCGGCGAGGAGCGGGAGTAAGGATGGACCGCAGAATCTGGCGAGTAGTTCGTCGAAGAAGAATGGGGAGGAGCTGACGGGGACGGGGGGCACGACGCTGGTGCCGTTTTTGAAGCAGTCGAGGGATGAGACTAGTGAGGCTGGACGGTTGGAGTAATCAATGGTGAGAGAAGAGTGTTTGGGAATTATGATAGAGCATTGCGATAGAAGAGCGCGAAAAGCGCATGTTTCTTTGACGAATATATTTATGAACATCCACTGTGCGCTGCACGCTTGAAGTGAACATGTCCACTCAGATGAAGGCAACGACTCATTGACATTTACTGAAAGAGCCTCCCTTCTTTGACAGTCTCTTCTTCTAGAAAAGTTCCATGCGCCAAGGCCGTAGAATTGTCTTCCGCGTACCGCCCAACCACTCTTGGCATCCAACTCTCCAACACCAAGACCAACGATCACCATCATCAAAAAGTCTATTACCGACCTTGGGGTAACTGTCACCCTCTTATTGCCGAGTTCCACGACCATGTCCCTGGAATTAGGGTCTATCATTACCCGACTCTCCAATCCTGACCGACAATTCCCGGTGTTGAGCCCCATCCAAACCCCGTCAATCAAGTCGAAAACTCTGTTCCTCGGAACTCCCAATCCGGTCGTTCTCCAGACGTTAAGTTATTCCCCAATAGCGACCCCCACGTATTTCCCCACGGGCAGACTTTAATGCTGCTGCCTTGCGTGTCAGTCGGTTTTCAGTAGTGATTCCGGGCCATTTACCGTAGAGCATTGCATTCGGGCCTTTTTTTTGGCTGGTAATTGTCGGGGTTTGCACGGGCTTTGGGTTGGCGAGTTCCCCTCACTTGACTCTTGTGGTTTTTTGCGGAGTCTCCGCATTCTCTCCAACGTTGCAATGTTTGGAGGCGTGTGGAGGACAGAATGATGAGATGGCCTATAGATATTACAGCCTTCACCAAGACGCTCTGACAACTATTGAGTCTTTAATACCAGCTGAGCTATCAATTGACATGTTTTTGAACTGGTACTGTCTATTTTATATCATTCATCATTTCTGCAGATTTATCGCTGTTCATCCTGTGTCCACCTCTATCACCCTTTTCTGTCCCCCTTCCGTCTCCCCCTCCAAAAAGCAAAGATCTGCACTCCCAACTCCACCTTCACAAACCATTTGGGTCCTTGCACATCCAGTGTGACGCTCAAATTTGCAACACCCAGCAACCGGTTCAGAAGATCCTGCCTCAAGCGAGGGTGACTGTCAACCTCTGCTCTGGGGAAACCCGTGATAGTCGCCTAATCAGGCTTAACCTACGCGGATAAACCCCTTACCTCTTCCCCATATTCTCCATACTCTCAGCACTCTTTGCTTCTCCGCGCTACACCATACTTGCTGCTCGATGATGTAACCCGTGTCACATCCAGCCGGTATTTTGCCAGCGGTTCATTTTCTTAAAAAGGGTTCATCATGCCCAGCTAGGTCAGTCTCCCCTTCTCCAGGTGTTGTCGTTTGCGTGAGACTGGTAGCTCACTGTCCTTTCTTCCCTTCTCTAGCTACACCCACCTACCAAGATCACCGTCACCATGGCAGATCACGCAAAGCCAGACGACCACGTCGCCTCGGCCAAACTCAGCGTCGAGTCGCACCCCGAATCCCGCGCCGCAGCCGCCTTCGCAATGGACTCGCAGCACCGCCAGGCCGTCGAGAAGAGCATGAAGCGCAAGCTCGACACGCGCTGCGCGCTGTTTGTGCTCATCTACATCATGAACTACCTCGACCGCAACAACATGGCCGCCGCGCGCCTCAAGGGCTTACAAGAGGACCTGAACCTCAGCTACAACCAGTACGCGACGTGCCTGAGCATCTTGTACGTCGGGTATATCCTCATGCAGGTGCCCTCCAACATGTTTATCAATCGCATCCAGCGCCCGTCGCTGTATATTTCGGCGGCCATGTTGCTGTGGGGTCTTATCTCGACGCTGTCGGGTAGTGTGCACAATTTCGCTGGCATGGTCTGCATTCGGTTCTTCCTTGGTTTCGTGGAAGCTGCGTTTTTGCCTGGTGCTCTTTTGATCTTGTCGAAATGGTACACGCGTCGGGAATTGACCAAGCGCAATGCCATTCTGTTCTGCGGCAACCTCATCTCCAACGCCTTCTCCGCGCTCGTCGGCGCCGGCGTGCTGTCCAACATGCAGGGCGTTCTGGGCCACGCAGCATGGCGCTGGCTGTTCTGGATCGAGGGCGCAATCACAATGAGCATCGCCATTTCTGCTGCGTTTATCCTTCCTGATTTACCGCATAACTCGCGGGGCTTTACGGAGGAGGAGCGACAGGTTGCGCAGCTGAGGATGATTGAGGATGTCGGCGAGGCAGATGAGGATTCTCGTGAGGAGAGCGCTTTCTACGGTCTTAAGCTTGCGGTCAAGGATGTCAAGATCTACATCATGATGCTGACCTTTACTGCTTATGTCGTTGGTCTTTCGTTCAACGCTTTCTTTGTAAGTCAATTGATGTCAATCGCATGCGCGTCGCTAACAATTGAACAGCCCAGTTTGACAGAGACGCTTGGCTTTGGATACGTGCCTACTCTTTTGATGAGCGCTCCTCCGTGGGTGTTCTCTTGTATTGTCTCGGTCATCAACGCCTGGCACTCAGACAGAACCCAAGAAAAGGTCAGTTCAATCACCCATCACGTCGCGCAATTGTACTAACAACATTCAGTTCTGGCACATCGTCGGCCCAATCGGCATCGGCACGACAGGCTTCATCATCAGCATGGCGACCGAGAACGTCGCAGCGCGCTACCTCGCCCTCTTCCTGCAAGCAGCATCCTACGCGGGCTTCATCGTCTTCTACTCGTGGATCAGCTCATCATTCCCCCGCCCGCCCGCCAAGCGCGCCGTCGCCATCGCCATGATCAACGCCTTCAGCCAGCTGGGCAACGTCGCGGGCTCGTACGTCTGGGACCTCAAGGAGAACGGGTACCGCAAGAGCTACGGCATTGTGCTGTCCATGTTTGGCGTGACGGTGGTGGGATGCTACATCTTCAGGCTGGTGCTGATCGACCTCAACAAAAAGCTCGAGAGGGGAGAGGCCAATGCTTGGGAGACGCGCCAGGATGTGGCTGCGCATACGGCGGCCGTAGAGGTCATGGACAGCCCCGACGAGGCTTTGAGGATGAAGCGGGATTTCCGGTACCTTATTTAAAAGCGGCGACGTCTGGGCACGTCTGGGCATACATACGTGCATGCATCAAGGGTTATATTAGACTCAATGTAAACAAGACAAGTTTTTGTATGATGCTTTCCATGTCCAATTGAATGTTGCTTGGGTGATATTCTCAACAAGTGGCTTCATGTATTCTGCAACCCCTCTTTTACAACATTTTCCGTTTTCTGTCTCGGTGTGATAAGCATTACATGAACAATCTACACCGACCAAAATTGATGACTCTAGTATTAATGATATGCGATAAGCATTACTCACTATTATTTATCCCCTCTATCGTGGTTAAGTCAGCATTTGGTGATGCTAACTCATCATCGCGATTTTCAATCTAGGGTAGCTTTTTTTCTGTCGGACCGGGGCAGTTTAATCGTCTGACACAGAACACGTTGACGCGTGCTCAGCCAATCCATCAAGGTCTTGTTCCTCTCAAGCTAAACCGGATGGGGAGCGGTGAAGCCGGGCGTTCTGCGGGGGGCGCTCTAAGCAAGGAAGAGGGAGGGAGAGAGGGGAGCTTGAGACGGGAGAATGACGCTCGATTTATCCACTCTCAACTCCATTCGACTCTATTCTCGGTGGTATTTGGCAAGATATAAGATTCAATTATGGATCAATGATGAAAGAATCCATGTACTGATTCAGTTGCTGTTGCAATTGCTCTCCAGAGACTGATAGAGGGGTTGGTATTCACCCCGCCTCGCTGTATGTATGTACGTCCACGTCTCACCACTAACAAAGTCTCAATACAAAGCCAATTGGTTGGAAATGACATTCATGCATGGGTTCATGCGTCTGTCCCACCGAGACATTGTCCTCTGCCTAACTAAGCATGTGCTCAACCCAACAGACTTGACCCCTCGACGCGTCTTTTCCAACACGGTTGCAGCGACAATGGAGGGGCTACAACCCATTGAGAGTCCGGTAGTGGATACTCTTCTCTTTGTAATCGCCGATGCCCCTCGTTTTTTGGTGTCTCTAGCTCTAGCTCGAGAAGCACCGCATGGTCTCTCTGCTTCCATGACATCACTGGACCCATGCCCCTCCATCCATCCATTACAGCTCAGCTCCTTGGGCTTGCTGCTTTTATTTTCGGCACCACGCCATGATCTGAGTAGACACTCAATGCCGTACAAATAGTCTAGCATCTGCCCATCCCATTTCCCCTCTTCATTCTCTTACCCCTCCATCCATCTCTTCTTTTCCTCACCTATTTTAATACCCAAGACACTTATCACCGTCACAATGGTTCAGCAAATCCCCAAGGCCAACCACATCCTCGACCTCCTCAGCCTCAAGGGCAAGGTCGTCGTCGTCACCGGCGCCTCCGGACCCCGCGGCATGGGCATCGAGGCGGCCCGTGGTGCTGCTGAGATGGGCGCCGACGTCGCCATCACCTACGCTTCCCGCAAGGAGGGCGCCGACAAGAACGTCGAGGAGCTCACCAAGGAGTACGGCGTCAAGGCCAAGGCCTACAAGCTCAACGCTGCCGACTACAACGACGTTGAGCGATTTGTCGGAGAGGTTGTCAAGGACTTTGGCAAGATTGACGGTTTCGTCGCCAAGTGAGTTTCCCCTCCCATTCTCTAGATACTGAGTCAATTGATGCTAACGTCTTCAGCGCCGGTGCTACCGCCAACGCTGGTGTCGTCGACGGCTCTGCTGCCGACTGGGACCACGTTATCCAGATCGACCTCAACGGCACCGCCTACTGCGCCAAGGCCGTCGGCGCCCTCTTCAAGAAGCAGGGCCACGGCTCCTTCGTCATCACCGCCTCCATGTCCGGCCACATCGCCAACTTCCCCCAAGAGCAGACCTCTTACAACGTGGCCAAGGCCGGCTGCATCCACATGGCGAAATCTCTCGCCAACGAGTGGCGCGATTTCGCCCGCGTCAACAGCATCTCCCCTGGCTACATCGACACTGGCCTGTCTGACTTCATCGACGCCGAGACCCAGGAGCTCTGGAGGAGTATGATCCCTATGGGCCGCAACGGCGATGCCAAGGAGCTCAAGGCTGCGTATGTCTACTTCTTGTCTGATGCTAGCACCTACACCACTGGCTCTGACCTTGTCATTGATGGTGGATACACTTGCCGATAAATGGCTCATATATCTTAATGATGTTGACGATACCAAACAAAACAAAATAAATAAATAAATGAATATTTAATGAATGACACAATCATCCATCCACTGTGGATCTGTTCCTGGCGTGCATGTGCTTGCAGTAGCTAGCAACGAACGGCCGTATCAGATGGCGCTAGAAAATTCACCGACCTCAAGAATCCACTTGACACTTCACGATGCCTGCTAGTCTAGTCGATCACGGCTGTCATCTCGATGACTAGATCGCGATTGATGTCAATCCCATTCTTAATATCTTACAACGAGTCATTACTGTACTAATTTTACACTTGGGTATCTCCATCGCTTGCAAAACTGACCGACGCATATGATTTACTGTCTTTTCTCCCACCTTTTGTCGACGATGTTGTCCCGACTCTCGTCGCCGATGAGGCCGTCGTACACGTATTTGTCGTCAAAAGTCCACCTTCGTCGCTCAGTTCAATGGCCTGCGACTCCCCAACCTCAATAGTCGCAAGCGATCGATCGACGAATATTTTTCTGTTGTTTTGTCGCGGCTCTGTACCCTTCCTAGCTCTGTATCGCGATATTATATGTCTCACCGGATGCCGAATGTGCGGCATGCACGCGACCATGACGCCGACCGAAATCTCCACGTTTGACCAGATGAAGGCTGATTGTGCGTGGACGACTGGCTAATACGTTAGCTCGCGCTGAACAATTGATTGAAAGTATTTACCCGTCAAGTCTTGGGAGGGTAGAAAAGCTACAAGTTCGCGGACTCGAATCGCAGCCATAATTGTAAGACTACGCTGTTAGGTAATGAATCATGATATGCCCTCTGGAACACTCACAATATCCCAACACTAAACATGCTAATGACGTCGAGCTTTTTCTTCAGCTTCAACCCCATCCCCCAGAGCTGCGTCATGGGCAGAATGAGCATCCAAATATCCAGCACCAGATTTATCCCCGCAAGCGGAAGAGTGAACTTAATAAACCCGACCAAAATAAGATGGCCCTTCTTCTGTTGCCACCCATTCCAGAACAGTGAAAACGGCTGGACCTGGAAGAAGACGAAGATGAAGAATCCTACCCAGATCAGAGCGTTAAAGACCATGGTGCCCTTGACTACAATCCTGAACTTGTGGTCGGGGAAGATTCGGAGGAAGAAGCATAGGATTGCTGCTTTGACAAGGATTAGTGCTGTCAGGTACAAAACTTCGATGACGATGAATAACTGTGAGCAAATATTAGTATGGCCATTGCAAGTTACGGCGATCATGGCTTAGTCTAACCTTGAAGATCAGTATGATCTGTTTATCGGTTATAAACCACATGTCAAGACCAAGTCCCAAAGCAAGCACTGAAAAAATCCCAAGTCAGCAAACAAACTTCGAAGACAGGTGAACAAATAGTAAGACTTACTGACTTGAATCACGATATAATACGGAATCATAACTGCCTATTACGGTAAGCACTCCTCCAGCAGCGCAAGGCCAATAAACTTACAACAGATAAAGATATCAGGGTATCGTCAATCCCGCATGTGAGGCCAAGCCGGAATTTCGTTACTATCCTCAAAGCAAAGAAGACGAGTGCAAATACAAAGACGACTGTACTGTTTATTCGATACGACGTTGTATAGTTGGTCGGCGGGATCCCGCATGCAGCTGACGACTCTTTAATGAAGTCTTTCTACACGTTAGCGACCCTGAACCCATGCTCCTTGGAGCCACGCACCCATTGTCTGTCTCATGGAGCACTTGACCATCAAACAAACACCCATAGCTTTGGCAAACGGCTTGCTACTACACATCGCCTCCTGTCCCAATTCTGCATATTCCTTGTTGCTCAGAAGCTCGGTTAGGCAATCGATCTACTACCCATCAGCGGTAAGATCACCAAGTCAAATGTCTGCAGTACTAACGGCACATTTTGGTGCGTTGGCGAGCATAGAATCAGGAGATTGAGCCGCCGCTGCATGGTACAGCAGGCATATCGTCCCCAATATGAGAAACCGCCTACTGAGCGTCATGGTGAAAAATGAGATCGCCGAAACGCTCAAAAAAAAAAAAAGGGGGGGGGGACAAAGAACGGAGGGAGGGTCGCACAGCGTTATAAGCATGCTGTGCAACCCAAGAATACTTTGTGGCACTTCGGCAGTGGCTGCAGATATGTCTAACCTTGCATGCATCTGATGCTGTGAATCGCAGCACAGGTACAACCATCCAATATGTTGGGTCTAGAGCGGATGGGGAATTCCGATGGGAGCGTGCCGAATACCTGGTTGTGCTAAGACATTGACGTTGGTGGAGGTATTACGATAGGGCTGAAGTTGAGAATGGTGTGCATTCCTGAGGGCCTCAGACCAGGAACCGTCATGAAAGACCGCATAGCCGCCACAAGTGATCCTCTTCTTATAAGTTTTTAGTCTTGAAGGAGATTCATTAAATGTATACTCTTGTCATATTTCTTCCTCGTTGTAGATGTGACAATCTTCAGCCTCACAAAACTAAGGCCAATGTTTGCCACAAGCAGTGTAACCAACCCACGGATTTTCCCAGGGACGATCACCGAAACATGATTGGTTCCCAACACCACGGAAAGCAGACCAAAGCAAAAATGGAATTCGGGTATGATCTCGGGTCTCCCACCACGATCTGACAATAGGGGATCTTATCCGCATTCTCTCTAGAGACCGCACAGCCATTGTCAGCACAAACAAGTAACGGCCTTGTGCGACTATGGAATGGGCCTAATAATAAGAGATGTTTGTCTGTATGAGTCTTTGCGCCCAGGAACTGAAGGCTATTGTCGACGCCACGGCGCGGGGGAGATATGATGAGTCGTTTACCAGCAGAGGCAGACACAGAAACTGCCAAATAACTTAATCGCCGGGACCGACGGTTTTGATCTTGACGATTGGTTGACAAGGCTTGTTGGTTTGAGTGTTGAGGTGTGCAGATTTAAATGAGAAACGGGAATCGGGCTGACGCCCTTTAGAATCAGGCACGTATGGAGAAGCAGACTCTTGGCATAGATTGATCGTTCTAGACTTCCAGCCAGACCAGCCAATAATTGGTTGGTTGAACGAAAAGTTCCGTTAGTGCAACACATGAAGCGTGCCTATGGTCATAAAAAATGTCAACATTATGTTGTCCTCCGTATACTCTCTCTCGAGCCGTTCCTCAGTTGTCAGTTCGTTCCAGACTTGTTTGGTGGCCAGTTACTCTCACTTGAGAAGTCGCAGAATGAAGAGGCAGTTGGACTGTTGTAACGGGACAACGGTCGTGATCTGTGGCATATTACAGATAAGTAATAAATTATACTAATTAAGTTTGTGGCTCACAAGCAGCAATAACAATAAGAGTAACTTAATGTCTACCAAAAAGAAGCAAGGTAGACTTTATCTTGGACCCTTGGACACGACACTATTAAGTCAACAAGACATGCTATACTTATTATTATCTATAGAGCAGCTTGTAGACCAGATGTGTATGTTGCTATTTTGAATCAGGCGTGCAAATACAGTATGCGTGAACCTGCTACAGGCTACCCTAGACCAGTTTCACTGCTTCACAAGTCTTGAATCGCCAGACTGCTCTAGCACCAAGTAAATGTCTACATGCCCTGAACTCGAGATTTTAGAAGACAAGCACATGGTTGTGATTTGAAGAAGTGTACTTTTGGCTTTGAAATTTTCAAGAGCCAGCCAGGAGTGCACGATCTACTTTGTGCCAAATCCCCCTCATACTTGCATTGTAGAAGAGAAGCATCAAGAAAACTACCACTACGCCTTCTCACAGTTCAATTCAGTCAAGAACCACATAACAGAAGTCTAGTTGCTGAAGAGCGTAGAAGTGTTACTAGTCCATGAACACCACTCACCCAGGTATAATACCATGAGGGTTGAGTGATAGTTTCATTTTGTTTTGACAGCTTTATGCGCTATAGCTCATCTAATTGTGCTTGATTGCAGCGGCCTCGTCGACCCAATTACATTCACTCTCATGCCAATCTCACTTAGTCTTACTAAAAATGTCTACGGTATTCTGGTCGAGCTTAGAATAGAGGTTTTGTGAAGCTCCAATGAGTTTGGTGGAGAGAAAGTACGAGAGCAACTCACTCATCACTCACCTGAGCTCAGAGTTCACTTACGGAGTGACACCAAATCGGATCATTCACCATCAGTCAGCTCAAACTTCACACATGAAATCTCACGTCATAGTCTCGAGTGATGAGCAAACAAGCCAAGTAATTTCAAGACCAAAAAGCCGGCTCGTATAGCCATATTTATGGTTCGGCCGAGTCATCGATGGAGCCTCGGCTTGTCATATTCCGCTTATCCACATTGGCAGTGGTGAGGTGACGACCGGAGGAAATACGAGCGCTAACCTCAGCAGAGTCAAGCCTCATTCGTCACTGAACGGTGGACCTACGCACATGAAACCACCCCCTGTCGATCGCAGTTCTTTCGAGTCTCCAGAACCAACGAGAACAATTTTGATTTCTCTGGTGAAATGAACTGCAGGAACTTCTGCAATACGGGGAAGATGGTGCTGAGCAAAAAGAAGGAGGGAGGAGAAAAAAAGGAGGTGGAGACTAGACAACTCAATTGGGAATGTCACATCAGCATCCTTGGGTCGCACGAGACATGGTCACACTGAGTGAGGAATACGGTTGTTTGGGTTGCACATCAAAGTTGTTTGCTATACGGCGGGACGAATCCCATGCGTTGCCTTATTGTAATTTCGCCTGTGTAAAAATAGCCAGATTAAAGTGTAAAAAAGGTTACTCCGTACGAGCTGGGCATTGACAGCTCAAGCTTGGACGATGGGACGTCGACAGCCTTACCTTGCCTCCAGCTGACGGCAAAGAAGTACGGTATCTCAAGAGAGGAACAAATTCAATTGAATTCTGGTTTCTCCCCTTTTGCGTAACCCGTATTGCCGATATCCTCGATCACACCAGAGATCTTCACTGCAGTCTGCCTGCAGCCCTCATTTAGCCTTAGACTCAAGACTTCGTATTTATGAATTAGTTGCATAAAAATGAAGCAACTTGACGTCAACGATTGGATAAAAAAGCCTCATCATCAACAAACAACGGAATATCCAAGATCTTGGAACAAAACTCTCAATATCTTGGATTTTGAGCCGCTTGGACCGTTACAATAACGGTCCATTTTTATCCTTGATTTTGGAATGCTAGAAAACTGAGGATATACCCGATCGATTTGTCTTCGATTCCCGCATTCCTGTCGGGCAAAACGGTCTCGGCTCCGCTTGTCGCGTGGAGCCAAGCCCAACTGCCAAACTTTTTCTGTCTGTTCCTCGGCAGCAAACTCCGAACCAAAGCTTGACAAGGAACATGCGTGGTACGACGTTGACAATTATGTACTGCCCTGAACTTCTGAAGCTTAATAAGATTTCTGCTGTGAAATTCAATTCGGCGATGGCGTTACTCCGTAAATTTTCTCGAAATGCCGCCCGCTAAAAGCAGGCAGAATTAATCTGCCGAATGGTTACATCTGCGCCTCAACCAAAACTGTGATAATTTCAACGAAGGTTCTACGCCAATGATTGCCGGCGTTTATGTACGGAGAAATTCGTTGTTCACAATTGAACAACTCACCTTGCTTGAATGCAAGCGCCAGCCGAATGATGTGATCTGTACTCCGTACGTGAATGCAGGAACAGGGATGCACAGACTCCAATGGGCTTTATCGGTAATAAGAAAATACCGTATTGGACGGTGAGAAGAGCGCCTCAATGTCGACATGCTTACGGAGTAACTCGATGGAAAAGGAGTTCTCAACAGCCAAGGAGGTAGTGCACTGTGCAGTGTGCAGTCAAGCAAGGATGTCAATCGTAACTTTCCCGCCATTCTCTCGGCATCGTCTTGTCATCAAGCGACTATGATTACCAAACAAGGATTAAACGGAACGCGCCTCCAAATGCTACCTTGATCATCCAGAGTGGATTTTGCCTGATGCTACCCATAGCCAACACCAACAAAGCATCAACAAAAGACATCGTTTGGCTGACATACTCCAAGACATCATATTCTCCACTGTATTTTCATGCAACAATCCCTTCACAAAGTCAACGTGTTCTGCTGGCCAACCTCGAGATTCAGTGCGAGATTTTTAGTGGCAGAGTGGGGAGATAAGCAGCGATCTACAGGGAACCTTTTCCTCCCCCCTCGTGTATGTAGGGGCGTCGGCCGTCAAGCACACCGTGTGCCAAGGGCAGCGTTGGTTTTTGTATACGAGAGCCCCACGAATCAACCAGAAGATTCAAGACCACGACCACTTGGCCAGGCAACATGGCCAGGGCCTGCAGATCCTCCCCTCCCTCCATCAGTGAATTTTGGTAGGTAAGGAGTCAAGGAGTCAAGGGAGTACCGGCACGGCAGACCACTGAGACAGTACTACAGCCCGCGTCAGATCATAACCCAGCCAAGTACGCAGTACAGAGCTAACGCAGGTCGTTGGTCAAACGTTAGTTACCCCGCAGGCTGACTCCATTGAGACAAGTTGACTCGAAAATTTACGGGTAATACGGTTCCTGTGCCTGAAAGGTAGTAGTAACCAAGCCGCGTGTTTTGATTAACTTTATCTAAAAAAAAAAAACGGCGAAACTCTCTGGTAGCCTAGCGGGCGGCTCAACCAAACGTTTTTTTCCCTTGCTTGCACCGTGCACACCAACCGTAATAGACGAACACGATGGGCGCTCCGTCCCATCCGAACTTGTTCATACGGTCGCAGTCAACATCGTGATCTCGAGCATGGATGTAATTTTAATATGGATCCTTGTGAGCCGCCCGCATAGGAGGTCCACCGTACAACTTTACCCAACCAACCTTTCTTTTCCAGCTGTTATTACATCACGTTTACCGGGATGAACTATGGAGAAGAGCCCGTATTTCCCTTCTGGCCCTACAGGTACATGCGCAGTTGGGCCGATAGGACACGAGGGAGCCAAGATGATAAGATCCTGGGGTGTTTTTGTCAAGGGGGAGGGGGGAGACACCTTAGCTTGTATCAAGTATAAGAGTCTTGAGCGTTTCCCCAAGAATTGTTTCCGGTTTTCTTCACCCACCTTTCGTTTAACCAACCGCTTCACTCGTTTATAGCATTCGTTAAACAAAATCTAATTCAAGATGCGAGGTCTCGTTATTTTCGGTGCGGCTGTCGGCCTGGCTAACGCTGCTGTTGTCGAGAGGCATTACCCTGTTCCTGACAACGAGTATACTCCCCCGGCTGCTTATTACCCTCCTCCTGGGCAGAGTACCGATGTCTATCCTCCTCC